>JACBKR010002299.1:0-35759 GCA_014218235.1 Colocasia esculenta
TTATCTCAAGAGAGATATGGTACGTGGAGGACGGAGTCGGACGGTTCTACGTCCGTTTGGCAGAGGGTCCGGGACCCCGTCCACGACAGGTATATGTATATGTAAACACAATACTCTATATATTATTGTTCATAATAAATTCACGACAGATCTAACGTACAGGCTCATTTTGCAGGGTCTGCCTCCCCCCGTCGACGTCTGCCTCCCCGTCCACGCCGGTCGTCCATGTGGCAGGTATACGTATATATGTTGTTCAAGTTAAATTCATATTTTCTAATGTGTAAAAAATTTTTAGCGACCGCCTCCCCGCCGAGCACGGGAGCAGTGCCACCTTCCCTTCTTCCTCACCACCAGGTACGTGTCAGCTTCCATACTTAGTATTTTGTTGTCTTGCAATTATCGAACAATAGTGTGCTTAATTGTCTTCAACAGAGGTCCAGGGTCCGCATGCAGCAGCGGATGAGGGGGGCCCTCAGCTACCGGGACGGCATCCATGCTGGATCTCCGGGTAAAGTTGATCAGTTCAAATTTACTTTATTTGTTATTGATGTTATACATTTCATGTACAAAATTATGTGCAATTGCAGGGGGAGATAGATCCCGGTTCTGCTTCCCGTCATATTACGACGCTGGTCCATGCACATATTCCAGGACCAGTGGACACATGGAGAGAGTTCCCGGTGTCTGTCCAGGATCAGTTATTTGACATGTTCACGGTATTTTTAAATCTTAGATAACTATCTATCATTTATTTAATTACTATACATGTTCGTGCAGAAAGCTGAGTAATTTCATTTCTTTACAGCGGAGGTTCACATTCACGAGACCCGAGGATCTCCCTCGAGCTCGAGCCGTCTGGGAGTCTACTGCCCAGACTAATTTAAGAAAGTCGATGTGGGAGGCTCGGGACAAGGCGCAAAAGAGCACAGGCAATAGGGATCCTAGGGCTTGGCTTGATGACGGCCCTTCTTGGCTGAGGAAGGATTATTGGCAGTCCCTTTGTGAGCGATGGGCTGCTGACCATGGCAGCAGCGGTCACAGGCGGCCATACGCAACAGATCAACTCATCCGGAGAAGAATGTGCATACTAGTGGGTCCATATCTTATGCGACCCACAGTCAAAAATTGGTAAGCATAATATTGTTCAATTGTTTGTACATTGATTATTATTGTCAAACTATACTACGTCCGTTGAATTATAAGCATCACGAGCTCGAGCGTGCCCCTACCTTTCGCGAGTTATTTGATCGGACTCATAAGCGGAAGGGGACGGATGACTATGTTAGCGAGAGTGCCCACACGATCGTTGTAAGTCAACCTATAAATTTTGAATTCAATTATGATATTAAATTAATTTATTTTTAATAATTTAATTTTAATTTATTTTGCAGGAGAGGTACGACAGGACGATGACGGAGCGTTATGCAGAGGGCACTCCTCAGCCAGACTTGGATGCAGAGGCTTGGGTCGAGGCAGCGGGAGAGCCGAGGAAGGGCCGAGTGTACGGCTTTGGGGACAGCCTGGATACTCAACCAGTGTTGTCCTCATTTGCCAGTTCGATCGCTCCTCCGGCACACGCGAGTTCATCTTCGCCGCCCGTCAGTGGTGTAGAGGACATTAGAGGCATCATTCGGGAGGAGCTACGTACAGAGCTACAGACCCAGCGGGAAGAGCTACAGACGCAGCGGGTAGAGCTGCAGCGCAGCGGGTAGAGATAGAGACGCAGCGGGCACAGCTACAGACGCAGTTCAGCGATATGCTTCAACAGTTCCTCTCAATAATGCAGGGAGTACGCCCCACACAGCCAGCAGCTCAGGTCAGTATTAGTATTAATTTCATATACTAGGATTGGGTTGGGCATTCAATGACGGATGTAAAAACAGGCAAGTATATATAAAGCGTCAAAACACACAACCCGGGGGTCCAAAATCCCAAATAGGTATCGGATCGGCGTGCCGTTCTCTCCGACACGACCGGGTGGGTTAAAGTGACGTGTGGGAACTGACGGAATCCAATTTGGATCTCCGGATTGGGTTGGGCATTCAAAGGACCGATCTAAAAACACGGCCAAGTATATATAAAGCGTCAAAACACACAACCCGGGAATCCAAAATCCCAAATAGGGATCGGATCGGCGTGCCGTTTTCTCTGACACGACGGGTGGGTTAAAGTGACGTGTAGACTGACGGAATCCAATTTGGATCCCGGATTGGGTTGGGCATTCAAAGGACCGATCTAAAAACACGGCCAAGCATATATAAATGGTCAAAACACGCAACCGGGGGTCCAAAATCCCAAATAGGGATCGGATCGGCGTGCCGTTTTCTCCGACACGACCGGTGGGTTAAAGTGACGTGTGGGAACTGACGGAATCCAATTTGGATCTCCGGATTGTTTGGGCATTCAAAGGACGGATCTAAAAACACCCAATATATAAAGCGTCAAAACACAAACCCGGGGGTCAAAATTCCAAATAGGGATCGGATCGACGTGCCGTTTCCCCGACACGACCGGGTGGGTTAAAGTGACGTGTAGAACTGACGGAATCCAATTTGGATCCCCGGATTGGGTTGGGCATTCAAAGGATGGATCTAAAACACGACCAATCATATATAAATGGTCAAAACACGCAACCCGGGGGTCCAAAATCCAAATAGGGATCGGATCGGCGTGCCGTTTTCTCCGACAGACCGGGTGGGTTAAAGTGACGTGTGGGAACTGACGGAATCCAATTTGGATCTCCGGATTGGGTTGGGCATTCAAAGGACGGATCTAAAAACACCCAAGTATATATAAAGCGTCAAAACACACAACCCGGGGGTCCAAAATCCCAAATAGGGATCGGATCGACGTGCCGTTTTCTCCGACACGACCGGGTGGGTTAAAGTGACGTGTAGAAACTGACGGAATCCAATTTGGATCCCCGGATTGGGTTGGGCATTCAAAGGACCGATCTAAAAACACGGCCAAGCATATATAAATGGTCAAAACACGCAACCCGGGGGTCCAAAATCCCAAATAGGGATCGGATCGGCGTGCCGTTTTCTCCGACACGACCGGGTGGGTTAAAGTGACGTGTGGGAACTGACGGAATCCAATTTGGATCTCCGGATTGTCTTGGGCATTCAAAGGACGGATCTAAAAACACCCAAGTATATATAAAGCGTCAAAACACGCAACCCGGGGGTCCAAAATTCCAAATAGGGATCGGATCGACGTGCCGTTTTCTCCGACACGACCGGGTGGGTTAAAGTGACGTGTAGAAACTGACGGAATCCAATTTGGATCCCCGGATTGGGTTGGGCATTCAAAGGACGGATCTAAAAACACGGCCAAGCATATATAAATGGTCAAAACACGCAACCCGGGGGTCCAAAATCCCAAATAGGGATCGGATCGGCGTGCCGTTTTCTCCGACACGACCGGGTGGGTTAAAGTGACGTGTGGGAACTGACGGAATCCAATTGGATCTCCGGATGGGTTGGGCATTCAAAGGACGGATCTAAAAACACCCAAGTATATATAAAGCGTCAAAACACACAACCCGGGGGTCCAAAATCCCAAATAGGGATCGGATCGACGTGCCGTTTTCTCCGACACGACCGGGTGGGTTAAAGTGACATATAGAAACTGACGGAATCCAATTTGGATCCCCGGATTGGGTTGGGCATTCAAAGGACGGATCTAAAAACACGGCCAAGCATATATGGTCAAAACACGCAACCCGGGGGTCCAAAATCCCAAATAGGGATCGGATCGGCGTGCCGTTTTCTCCGACACGACCGGGTGGGTTAAAGTGACGTGTAGAAATTGACGGAATCCAATTTGGATCCCCGGATTGGGTTGGACATTCAAAGGACGGATCTAAAAACACGGCCAAGCACATATAAATGGTCCAAACACGCAACCCGGGGGTCCAAAATCCCAAATAGAGATCGGATCGGCGTGCCGTTTTCTCCGACACGACCGGGTGGGTTAAAGTGACGTGTGGGAACTGACGGAATCCAATTTGTATCTCCGGATTGGGTTGGGCATTCAAAGGACGGATCTAAAAACACCCAAGTATATATAAAGCGTCAAAACACACAACCGGGGGTCCAAAATCCCAATAGGGATCGGATCGACGTGCCGTTTTCTCCGACACGACCGGGTGGGTTAAAGTGACGTATAGAAAATGACGGAATCCAATTGGATCCCCGGATTGGTTGGGCATTCAAAGGACGGATCTAAAAACACGGCCAAACATATATAAATGGTCAAAACACGCAACCCGGGGGTCCAAAATCCAAATAGGGATCGGATCGGCGTGCCGTTTTCTCCGACACGACCGGGTGGGTTAAAGTGACGTGTAGAAACTGACGGAATCAATTTGGATCCCCGGATTTGGTTGGCATTCAAAGGACGGATCTAAAAACACGGCCAAGCATATATAAATGGTCAAAACACGCAACCCGGGGTTCCAAAATCCCAAATAGGGATCGGATCGGCGTGCCATTTTCTCTGACACGACTGGGTGGGTTAAAGTGACGTGTGGGAACTGACGGAATCCAATTTGGATCTCCAGATTGGGTTGGGCATTCAAAGGACGGATCTAAAAACACCCAAGTATATATAAAGCGTCAAAACACACAACCCGGGGGTCCAAAATTCCAAATAGGGATCGGATCGACGTGCCGTTTTTCCGACGCACGACCGGGTGGGTTAAAGTGACGTGTAAACTGACGGAATCCAATTTGGATCCCCGGATTGGGTTGGGCATTCAAAGGACCGATCTAAAAACACGGCCAAGCATATATAAATGTCAAAACACGCAACCCGGGGGCCCAAAATCCCAAATAGGGATCGGATCGGCGTGCCGTTTTCTCTGACACGACCGGGTGGGTTAAAGTGACGTGTAGAAACTGACGGAATCCAATTTGGATCCCCGGATTGGGTTGGGCATTCAAAGGACCGATCTAAAAACACGGCAAGCATATATAAAGGTCAAACACGCAACCCGGGGGTCCAAAATCCCAAATAGGGATCGATCGGCGTGCCGTTTTCTCCGACACGACCGGGTGGGTTAAAGTGACGTGTGGGAACTAACGGAATCCAATTTGGATCTCCGGATTGGCTTGGGCATTCAAAGGACGGATCTAAAAACACCCAAGTATATATAAAGCGTCAAAACACACAACCCGGGGGTCCAAAATCCAAATAGGATCGGATCGACGTGCCGTTTTCTCCGACACGACCGGGTGGGTTAAAGTGACGTGTAGAACTGACGGAATCCATTTGGATCCCCGGATTGGGTTGGGCATTCAAAGGACCGATCTAAAAACACGGCCAAGCATATATAAATGGTCAAAACACGCAACCCGGGGGTCCAAAATCCCAAATAGGGATCGGATCGGCGTGCCGTTTTCTCCGACAGGACCGGGTGGGTTAAGTGACGTGTGGGAACTGACGGAATCCAATTTGGATCTCCGGATTGGGTTGGGCATTCAAAGGACGGATCTAAAAACACCCAAGTATAATAAAGCGTCAAAACACACACCCGGGTCCAAAATCCCAAATAGGGATCGGATCGACGTGCCGTTTTCTCCGACACGACCGGGTGGTTAAAGTGACGTGTAGAAACTGACGGAATCCAATTTGGATCCCCGGATTGGGTTGGGCATTCAAAGGACCGATCTAAAAACACCCAAGAAAATGATGGATCTAAAAATATTATTGTATTAAGTTTGAGAAATAATCACATATTTTAAATTTCATTTTTGAAAATACTGTATTTCTTTTATTTATTATTAATGTTTCTCATTTTAATTTGTTTTAATATAGGATCCAGCTCCGACGATGACGAGGCAGGGACAGCAGACGATCCAGCAGATCTATGTTGATTTTTGTATTCATTATGTTTATGATTTATATTTATTGTATCTTATGATTTTATGTTGATTGTTAGTATTTGTTAAATTTATGAATATTGTAGCAGGTTTGACATTGTAGCAATGTATTTTTATTTGTTTATTTAAAAAAATATGTGTATTTTCCGACGGATTTCCGACGGATACGTTTCCGTCGGAAAGTATAAATTACCGACGGAAAAAGACCGTCGGTAATGCCGTCGGAAAATACTGACGGATTGACCGACGGATAAGCATCCGTCGGAACTGATAAATTACCGACGGCAAAATACCGTCGGTAAGTCCGTCGGAAAATACTGACTCCTTTACCGACGGATGAAATCTGTCGTAGGTTTCGACCGAATTTCGACGGAATTTTCATCCGTCGGAAAGTTCTGACCAATTATTGCCGACGGAAAGTTTCCGACGAGTGTTGGACGGAAAGCGGTCGGAAGGCGCCTTTTCCGACGGAATACCGACGGATTTCCGACGGATTCAGTCCGTCGGTAATCCCGCTTTTTCTCGTAGTGTGCAGGGAGTTGCGCGGCTCAAGTGTTGTGGATAAAAAGTCAATTGTCTGACTACAACATTGACATTGGATGCACACCTATCCTATGTGACAACACTAGTGCAATCAATCTCTCAAAGAACCCAATTCAACACTCTAAGACAAAGCACATAGAGATAAGGCATCACTTCTTGAGAGATGAGGTAGCCAACAACACCTTACAGCTGAGCTTCATACCCACTGAAAAACAACTAGCTGACATCTTCACAAAACCATTGGCTGAGGATAGGTTCACCACACTAAGAAGAGAATTGGGGTTGTGCAAAATGCAATGAAACTCATACCAAATCTTGGATATATGGTTCTTTTGTGCAACAACTATGGGGTATATCAAATGGTGATTTGTGGAAGAACAAGTTATGCTTGTTTGGAAACTCTCATTATGCGTGAGAAAACATTCTCCGCCACGTATCCATAGTTGAAGTGCGAAAAGGGACATCTATTTTAGATAAGGTATTTAGTTTCTTCTCAATTTGCCCAGTCATTTAAAAAAAAAAACATATACAAAGTCAAAAATACCAAAAAAAATTTTCATAGTTTGTCCCCTCACGTGAATGGTGTGCTATTCAATTGTGTGAAACTCTTGCTTGAATTGTTTTTGAATTGCTTGAATGATGAGTCTTCACATGCAACACACTATGGGGGAGTTATGTCAAGGTAGGTGAGTGAAATTTTAGAGGGAAACATTTCATTGGCCATAGCCTTATTTCCCTTGAATGAACATTCCATCATTTCTCCAATCTCTGCCTTCAAAAACCAATTTTCTGAAGTCCCTGTCGACAGCCCCCAAGCTGCTGTCGACAACCACTAGTAGGTTTCATCCAACAGAACTCAGAAGTTGTCTGTCTGTCAGTACCTGTCGACATCCACCCTTGCATCTGTCGACAGGAACACCCTCCCAGAACACAATGTTTCAGATCTGTCAGCAACTGTCGACAAGCCCCTTATGGTTGTCGACAGATGGACCTATTTCTTCAAATATTTCTCTTTTTGGTCCAACATTCTTCATGAGCATACTTCTTGAAAGTATTTAGGTGAAATTTGGTAAAAGCCTACATTATAATCTTCCTATTCACATGATATCAAAGATATTGTCTAAATCACAATGATTTTTGACATACTATTCTTTATGAGTCTAAGTTGCACTAACATGAGCACATCAAACAAAAACACATGAAGCTCAAATTAACTCACTTGAATAACTAATTTGTAGAATATCATTTTTCAAAGTCATGTGATCAGTCACTAGGTCATTGAGGGTTATGTCTTTCATTGGTTTTAAACTCCTTCTACTTCTTGACCTTGATTTAAAAAAAAAAAAATCAAAATTAAGGGAGACAAGCTACCTATTTCAAAATACAAATTGTTCAATACAAAGGGAGAGAAAAGGCAGAGCAATGTTGAGTCTTGCTAGGTATCCGGGATGTGGGCATCACAAATGTCTATCTTCGCGTCAAACGGCTTACTCATTATCTCTGCATAATGGTTTGATGGTCACTCAACTGAGTAACTGGGGATACGGGCACCACAAATGTCTATCTTCACGTAAAAAGGTCAAGTGATCCTAATTACCATGTTTTCTTACGCTTAAAATTTAAAAAAAAAGGGGAAATAGAGTGTAGCCTCCCCAAATTTGTCTTGACAAGGCCATTATGTGGTTTCTGTTTAACTACCCACGTAGACATCCTCCTCAAAATTTTGTGACAGTCACCCACTAAGAAAAATGGTCTCTTGCAAATGACCTTATTCAAGAGGGTCTTTTTATCATCACATGTTTTTTGTTTTAATGCATTCTTGTTGTTGTCACTTGAGAATCGGAGAATATTATTTCACAACCATTGTCGATTCTTGACGTGTCCTAAATATTTATGGCTATGACATTTTATAATATGATTTTACCTACTTTCCATCTTACATACACATCTCATGCTCATGGCCTTGAAAATCTGTCAAAAATCCTTCACTGGCACAATTCTGCAAGTGCCTGTCGACAGGGCCCAGTTCTCCTGTCGACAGTCGGCGGTAGACTGTCTTTTGGAACCCAACGGACACCCATTAGGGCGGATTTTGTGGGACCCAGACCTTTCAAATCCTCACAAACCTTATTTAAAAGGTCCCTACGACCCTTCCTCCCTTTCTCACTTCCAAAAGCCTCTCTTCCTTCCTTCTCCCCAAATCCTTCCTTCTCCAGGGCGATAGAGGAGATCTTGCTACTCTCTGTATCTCCTTCCTCCCTTTGTCTCCTTCCTCCCTCACATCTCCCTCTACTTCGAGATACATCATCTGATGGATCCACCGGCCAGGAAGATGGCCTCCCGTCGTCGTCCTCGATCTCTCGAAGCCGGACAGGGCTCCAGGGCACCCGCCGAGCGCCAGACAAAGCACCGGGAAGACCGTCTGCCGGAGCTCATCATCCCTCACAACCTTCAACTACTCGAAGTCCATGGCACCTTCACGAAGTTCGTGCAACCCCGCTACGTCGACTTTGTGTCTTTGGAACACCTTTTTCCCGGGTTGCAGCCTCTCTTCGACATCCAGAGTTGGTCTCCATCTGCTATAACCAAGCGTACTCACCCACCGCTGTAACAGAGTTCTTCAACAATATCCGACAGACTGCTGCAGGTGATCTCTATTCCAGAGTCAAGGGGACTTCCTTCTAAATTTCCCCTAATCTATGTTCTGTTGCCTTGCAAATCCCTAACACGGGGTAGATATCATGTCCCATCATCCCACCCCAGAAAATTTCCATACCCTCATAACTGTGCAATATTACGACCCTACGGGTCATAAGCAACTGAATGCTAACTCTTTCCCTCCACTTCATCGTCTCATCCACCACATCTTCACAACCATCATCGTTCCTAAGGATGGTAGTCGCGAACTTGTGACTTCCGTTCATAAGTCCTTGCTCCATAAATTCTTGAACTGTGAACCCATCAATCTACCACTCCTCATGGTCTCCATCCTCCATAGTTGCCTTCATAGCTCCAAGAGGTCTATGCCATATGCATGCCAGCTCACTTCCCTCTTCTTATTCATTGATATCCAAATTCCAGACGCTGAGATGACTCCTCTGAAGTCTCGTAGCTCCTATGACCTCACTGCTGCTCATCAGATGGGCTACAAGATGGTAGATGGCATTGTGACCCATGACCTCAAGGGTAAGGACCAGCTATAGTTGTGGTGATGGTGAAGATGAAGAAGATGAAGAAGATGTAAGCTGAAGACCAAGAAGCTGAAGACTCCCAATCTGAGCCTGTAGATGCTCCGGGAGATGGTGATAGCATTGCTGCTGGTGACACCGCTACTGAGCCTTCCATCAGCGATCTCATAGCTCAGTTGCAAATTCAAATGTCCACCGGCTTTGCTAACCTGAATGAACGATTGGACAAAGTAGACACTAGTCTTGCAGCACTGGCTGACTCTCAAGTTCAGATCCAGCTCAGGCTTACTAGGCTCTCCACCCATGTTAAGAGAATCGTCAGGCTCCTGCCTCACCTGGTCCTGATACTGCTTAGAGGGTCTAGGTGTCTTAGATGTTTTGGTCACAGTCTTACTGTTGTCGTTTGCTTTCCGGAGTCATGTTGTTTACTTTCCTTGCAATTAGTCATGTTGTCCAATGTGCTTTTGTGTGTAATGCCTATCATTTAATGCAAAGCACAATTTCTCTTCCTATTCTATTGATCTATGCATGGAATGCCTTTTTTGTATGTTGTCAAAAGGGGAGAAATCAATTGAAAAATAAATTGTGGCTCAATTTGAAAATTTTGTCATCATCAAAAAGGGGGAGAATGTTGAGTTCTCATATGATGAATGCTTAATGAGAATGCAATAAGCTAACAAGTCACATCTATTTTTGATGATGATCATTTCATGGACAAAATTGATGAATGTTAAATGATGAAAATGATGACAATGACTCTTGGATGCAAATGAAACATACATTTTAATTGATCATTTATATGTCATTATATCTCCCTAACTAAGTTCTTTAATGTAGGTGGAGATTCTATTCAAGACATGTACCAAAAAACAAGGTTCAAAGATCAAGAAAAATAAGAAAAGCATGTACCTGTCGATAGCCAGAAAGGTCCCTGTCGACAGATACAAACAGGCCAGCAAGACATACTTCAGGACAGGAGTGCCTGTCAACAGCGGCAGTGTCGCCTGTCGACAACCACTGACAGGAAAAGGTTTTCCAAACTCCTGTCCTCTGCCTGTTAGCACCTGTCGACAGGAGCACTCAGTGCTGTCAACAGACGTAGAGAACCTTCAGATACGAAAAGTCTATAAGTTACCAAACTTGGTGTTTCCATCTACCACGTCTCTCCATATGTAAACACCACTATATAAGCAACCATTTGAAGGTAATCTCGTACAGAAGCAGCCACCATCATCACCCTAAAGAAAACCTAGGAAAAGGGTTGCTGCTGCTCTGCTTCACCCTACTGTTCAGAGAGAGAAGAACCATTGTTCCAGCAGAGTTGAAGACAGTACGTCGTGGATTCAAGCTTCTCCATCAACCCAAGGCTATCAAGACGAAGTTTGAACTCCATTCAGACATTCTCCAGAAGAGTTCTCAATCAGGATTCATTCTTTCCACTCTCAACTCTTCCAGTTTTCACTTTTCTATTATCTGTGTTTGTGTGATTGTGTTTCAAGCGGCCTTGTGCTTGAATCACGTGGTTTTGAGTTGTTCTGATCGTGGTTTCACATCAGACATCTCGTGTGTGTGTGTGTTGTAGTCGCGAACTAGTTGAAAGCAGTCGTTTCTGCGTGTGTGTGTGGACCGTGGACGTAGGATACACAAGTTGTGTACTCCGAACCACGTTAAAAATCCATGTCCTATGGTTTGCACGTTTCTACGATAGATGTTTGGTAGGCATGTTGTCTCTACGCACGTTTGATAGATTGTTACTTCATCTATTGTTAGTTCACACATGTCAAAGTTTAGTTCAAAGTTTGTTACAATTTCTATAGTCTGTGTCTTCGAAAAAGAAGGTGATAAGAATTTTTTTTTATCGGCAGTAATCTATTCAACCCCCCCTTCTAGATTACCATATAGGGAATTCCGCAACCTTTCATAAAGAACCAATTAATTTATCAAGAAAAAGTTCTGTTAGATCATGTGCCTCTTCAATAGTAGTGACCTTGGGGTCCAGACATGAGTTAATGACCTTTCAATTTTTTTTACTGTTTCTTCATTAGTAAGATTTTTACCTAGTGAACTCAGACCTACTATTATATTTGAGAAACGATTATACATTTGGGTTATGTTTTCATTAGGAAGCATTTTGAAATGTTCATATTGGGAGACAAGAATATCTATTCTAGTTTGCTTTACTCTATCAGTTCCTTCATAGGTTACTTGTAGTTTATCCCACATTTCCTTAGCAGTTCTACAAGCAGATAATCTATTAAACTATCTTTTAGATAAGCACATCATAGATAGTTCTTGGCTTTATAATTTAGGGACATATTTCTTTTGTCAACTATGGATAAAGCAGAAGTTCTATCACCAAGTATAGCAAAATCAACTTGTTCTATTACCTACCACAGATCAAAGTCTGTGCCTCTAATGAAGCATTCCATTCTCATCTTCCAGTACTGGTAATCCTCACCATCAAAGAATGGTGGTCTGGTGACTAACTGACCTTCGTAGTTGTGAGCTTCAGATGCCATCTCTTCTCAAATCTTTCGGTTCTTCTGAGAAGACCTCACTTTGATGTCACTTGTTGGACCGAGATGGAACTAATGATGTCCTAGAGGGGGGGTGAATAGGACTTCTTGCGCTTTTAAAAATCTAAAATAGATAACACTAAATAAAGTTGTTAGTATTTAGTGTAGTGTGTGTGAACAAGTGAAAACTTGGCAGAAACAATCACACAAATGCACAAGAGATTTTATTCTGGTTCGGCCCTTCCCACATGGAAGTCCTACGTCCAGTCCCCAAGTAACCTTTTAGGATTTCACTAAACTGTCAAGAACACTTTGCCTTCTCTCAACCTGAGAGGTATTACAAACCCAGTTGCTCCCAAGCAAGTCTTCCCTTTACCAAGGGGTACAAAGACTACCTACACCAGTAGGTCTTCCCTTCATAGAGGGGCACTGCAGGGAAGAAACCCCCTGCGGGTTCCAACACAAAAATGAAAAACACTTCAGTGCCTGCTCAGAAGGATGAGCAAACACAGAAAATAGAAAGGATACAAAGACAATTGAAGCTCTAACTCTTTCTGAATGTATGGGTGGACTGACAAAGATCTACAGTTACAAAATGCCACCGAACATAAAAAGACTTCTAAAGAACTAGACAGCTTGGAAGTCGTGGACTGAAGAAGCAGCTCTCTTTCTTTCTCTTCAGTAGAAGGCTTGTGGTGACTCTTGTAATTTTTAGAATAGACCTCAGTGTGGCTTGTTGGCTTGTAAGTATCTTCGTGTGCCTTTTGTTCAAACTTCAACTCCTATATATGAACTTCTGAAGCTTTAACTTCCCATTTGAAACTATTCGTTAGAAACTAGTCGTTTGAAGAATAGCCGTTGATCCTTGGATGTAGACACTTTGAGACTTCTATTATATTCATCAGTCCTTCAGCTTTTGAGTCTCAACGTCTTCAGGCTATGTAGATAGCTTCATGGCTTGGTGGACAACTTTTTAATGATATGTAAACTAGCTTCAGTAGGTATCTAACTATCTGCAAGGCAAGGAAGCACAAGTACCTTTGCCCTTTCGGAGGTAGGTGAGTTGGAAATATATGTAAAGTATAAAGAACCTCGGATGGACACATGTTCAGTGCATTAAAGGGCAGACAGACAGTTGTATCCTAAAAATAAGGAATTTCTAACAAAAGCAGATATGGTAGGTGGGTTCTGACAGATAGCCCATGCTGCTTATACCTACCAACACATATCATCTGTCAAATAAAAAGGACTAAGCTTCTGACAGAAAGCATGAGACCAATTTGTATAATTCTTTTAGATCTTTAACTATGATATTTTTTATGGTCATTTTGAATATAATTATTCCTACCAAATAGAATATTTGAATGGTGATAGCAAAAAGAATATTGTTCTGTAAGACATACAAGTGTTATTCATTCAGTAAAGGATCCAATTGGGATAACAAACACATTGAAATAAACAAGATTAAGATTTCATGGATTCTGTGGAATAACAGATTAACATGAATGTTATTAAGTACAAGTACACAGGAGTTGACATATAATACTTCGACTTTTGAAGGAGTCAGAGTCAAAGACATAACTTGTAGCAACCTGGAAAATTTAATACTTAAAATTCGAATAATAATTTCTTTAAATCGAAATAATAGAAACATGCGTACCATTATCATATGCACAAGAACATCGGAAAATTCCTTAAAATTATGATCAATCCCAGACATTATTCCTAAGTGTTTCACGTAGAAATTCGTGCAACGAAAAATCCGATTGGCCACGTATGTCACAATGTGACCAATTATCTAAATTAGGAAACTAAGTCGGAAAACCGTTAATACGGAAAGATAACACGCCCATAAAACAAACGAACATGTCGGAGAGACTTCCACCATCATGAAATGATTATCCATTATCGGGATTGGACTAATGGACCTCTCATAGTCCATAAATAAAATCAAGTGAGAAAAATATAATAAAATCTGTAACTCTATTATTCTCTAATTAAAAAGGGAAATCCCATAAGATAAATTCCAATAAATAATAAGTTTTTATAAATGGACCATATAAAATTTATTGGGTCAAATAGAGATTTATAAAAGAGGAATATAGGAAAATACCCTAAATTCGTAACTAAATTATTACTTAAATAGAAAAGGGGTATTTAAAGCATTAAATAGAGTTTGAGTTGTAATTGGATTCCTAACCTATCCTAATGGGTTGGCCACGAATTTAGCTCCCATCCCAACCCAAATAGAAGTCCTCATGCTTAGAAAGGGAAGAGAGAATAGGAAATTTGGAATAAATAGGAGTTAGAGTCCTATTAGGAAATAGAAAGAGGAGAAGCTTAAATACTCTCCTAAAACCTCATGGCTGGCCCTAGCTCGTGCCAAGGGATTTCTGGACCAAGAGGAGAGGCCAAGGAGGAGGAGATTTTGTGGGAAAGAACCTTTCAAGCTCTCAACCCCGTTCTTAAGTTCTAGCCCTAGAAGAGGAAATCGAGTCAAGGTAGGCATTCTCACAAGCATAAAAGATGAACTTTTTCTGTAGGATGTCTCATCTATCAGGACGAAACCCTCAAGTTTCATAATTTTCCATCGAGCATATCTTTAGTTCTTGATTTTTCATGTTCTGCAACTTACATGACCCCGAACCTCTTCTTAACTCTTGATCTCCTTGTATACCCAATCTCATGCTACGAAATTTTTATTGTAGGAACTGATGCATGTTAGGCATCTTTTGCCCCTGAAAGCCCTATTTTTGTTGAGCATGTTGCTCGAATTAAATCAATCTTGCTCTCTGTGTCATGTTCTATATTACTCATTATTGTTCATGCTCAAACCATGTCAAACCCTGCTTTGTTTCTAATTCCTAATTACTGGAAGTACCCTTGCATGTCTAGATTAATTCAAACTGGTTTCAGATTTTCATCATGTATATAATTATTTATGATTTTCTAACAACCCTGTATCAAAATTTGAATGTTCTGGTCCGCAATCCAATGCCTAGTCTGACCCTGTCAGAGTCAGGCGCAACCACCAGATCGCGACTGCCCGATATGTCACCTTCTGAGGTCTGATTGCGACAGCCTACCTGTCGCATTCAGAAAGCGACAGGTGAGCCGTCGCTATCCCTGTGCCTGTCCTATCGCGACCCTTTCCCGCCTCTGTCGCGTTCACAAGGCCGTCGCGACAGTACCCATGTCGCGATCTGCCTACCCTGTCGCAATCCTCATGGCCTATGTCGCCTTCACAGGTTTTTGATGAAAATCCATAAAAATTATTTATGTCGCCTTTTTACAGTTATACCCCCAGTAAAAACTTGTTTTAAAAAAATGGAGCTACATTGAAGGATTTAAAATACATATTCACGACTTAATTCTAGCTATGATTTCTCTTACACATGCACACACATGAACCATCCATATGTGGCTTGACTTGGCACAAAATATCTCATATGTATCTGGTTAATTTATTGCAATAATGTACATTAAATTGCTCTATTTTAAATGAACTGTCTTCGTTTCTCGCGTTGTTTGGGAATATCGTTACCGACGCTCCACTGTTCTAGAATTCCTCTAGAACGTCGAGCACCTGTTTTATATACACACTTTACTTGGCTTGTGGTGAACTCTCCGTCGGATATTCCTTTCGCCGGACTAGTGAACCCTTGCACAAGGCCTCAGTAAGTCTCCTCTGTCCATGGATGTAGCACCCCGGAAATTTTAATATATAAAGAAATCAAAGTGTTGGAGGGACTTCCAACATCATATATTAATGACCCAATATCATAAGCGGGTCAATGGACATCAATTGGCCCAATAATCAATAAAGCTAGAAAATGCATGAAAATTCGTAACTCTAAATAGACTGAAATTAGAAAGAGGCAATTTGAGTTGAATAGGGACGCAATCATGCATTCTTGGCAACCCAAATTCGTGCCTATCTATGGTGGGAGGTTTCCCAAAGCCTCACACACTCTAAGGGAGGAAGGAATCCTCAAAAGATAGGAAACTGCCCTGTCAAAACCGCAGCTTAGCTTTCCTAGTTATAATAGGACTCCTAAACACCATGGTGCTTAAATACTCTTCACCAAAACCTAGGAACGAGTTTTAGAACTTGCTGGGGTCGTGTGGAGAAGTTCTTGGTGGCTGGGGAGCGGGAGATCATCCACACCAAGGCGATCTTCTTTCCCTGTTTGTCTGCTGCGACCTGCACAGACCATCATCTTGAAGTCGACCAAAGATGAGTCAAACCTAAACCAAACCTTGCAAGGCTTATACCCCTGAAAGAGGGTCAAGGCCACGTTCTAACCCAAGTGGAATTCTCAAATCCATGCAGTATTCACGGAGCAGTAAGCGTTTTCCTCCGAGTGTCTGAACTCGAGTTTTCTGGAAAACGAGATTTCTTCAACCCAGAAGGTAGGTTTTCTCATGCCAAACTTTAATATATCCTATCACAATGTGTAGAGCATCAAGTTAGCTTTCTTTTCCCACTGGTTTCATCGAATTCTAATGAGTATGTTTTGAGTTATAAGTGTTTTCCGAAGTCGCGCACTGTTAGGGTTTTTTCCCGTTCTTCTTATTATGCACGTGATTCGAGACTGAATTTGACCACACTTCCTTCACAAAGGTTTTTCTAATTGGAGTCACGATCATTTTTTATGTTGGACGTTTTATCCCAAAACCCTTGGTTAGAGAGTTACAGGCATGGGAATAGAGTCACTGCATGATACTGGGATTTCAGGCTACACTTGACTTTCTGTTCTTCATATGTTTTCTCGGGATTAGAGACTGAATTTGATCAAACCCCCAACATCAAAGTTCTACTAGTTTTCTTCGTCATCTTTCGTGTTGAACGTTTTGTCTAAATATCATTAGTTAGAGAGTTATAAGATGGGTAAATGAATCACTGCATGAGACATGTTTTCAGGTCACACTTGACCATAAATTTTGTCATGAAAGCCCTCTAGTGTCGACACACTGTCCCAAGGCAGCCCAGAGAGTGTTCTGGGAAGCCCTCTAGTGTCGACACTACCCCATCTAGTGTCGACACCCTGTCCCAAACAACCCAGGAAGTGTTCTGGGAAACCCATCTAGTGTCGACACTGCCTCTTCTAGTGTCGACACACTGTCCCAGTTTTACCCAGGAAGTTATGGAAGACGGATCTAGTGTCGACACTGCCTCTTCTAGTGTCGACACACTGTCCCATGTTTTCCAGAAGGTCTTCTGGAACCTGGCTCTAGTGTCGACACTACTTGAACTAGTGTCGACACTACCTGACCATTTTGTCATGTTTCTGCTTTGTGTTTGAAGCATAGTGTCGACACCAGCATGGATTGTGTCGACACTACCTTTACCAGATATTGCATATTTTGATTCTTTTCATTATATAATGTCTATTAATGGCTTAAAAGTGTTTAACCCATTGAAAAATCTGTAATTACATGAATACTATTCTAATTGCTTTCTTAATGATATGATCATACATGAGACTTGTGATTTACTCTGGTTACCATTCTAGCTTGCTTAAAGTGATAAAGTTTATCTTAAAATCTTGAAAACCCATTTGTAGTTAAATGCATTGTCCATTTCATGTCATCATGTTAAGTGATTTTCCGAGAGTTTGAGACTGACGGATTGTGAATTTACACACGTGCATTTCTACACACTTATACATCTAGGGCGTGCACTTCTTTCTCTTCTTGTTCTCGTGAGTGTGAATTGCCATATAGACTAAAGGTATTAATGTAAATATTGAACTAAATTGTAAAACTTATCGTTCAGTTGTCGAATTTATCTCTTGACTATTGTCCTCATGGAATCATGTTCAACTTATTCTTCTTATCATCATCATGAACATGACATTACACATGCTTACATATTGAAACTCTCATTGGCCATTATTAATGACTGTGGGTATCTTCATTTGAAATTTTACATGAGATGGCTGACAGGGCACGGAGTGTGTCCAAGGGCTCCAGCCTAGCCCCAATGACGGAGAGTCATAAATATACTGTTAACCATGGGTATAATGATTACTGGCGTTGCATCTGCGCTGGGAGTACTTTCTTGCTTGTTGAATGTTAGATACATAACCACATACACGTGTCCTGGTGTACATTCTTGATGGATCTTTCTTGGTGTACATTGGTGTCTACGTGCCTGATTAGTGTTACTTGAACGTGCTTGTGCGATCTTGCTTGCTTGCGTGATATGGCCATCCTGCATTTATTGCAATTAGTGATATCTTGCTTTCTTGAAAACTATGGACATCAAGTGAAATCTTGCGTGCTTGTGCAAAGGGATCTATTGCTAGTTCTTTCTTGGCATCTTGTTCAAAAATCTTATTCTATCTTGTTCACTCTATCCAGCTTGTTTTATATATCGTGTTTTAATGAGTTTTGTTCGTACTTGCGTATCATTCATCGTACTTGCCTAGTTCAAAATGTTAATCACTTATATCATTGCCCGCACATTGAGATATAAATCCTACTGGGCTAGTTTGCTCATCCCCTACTTTTACCCAATCTAGGTGACTATGAAGTTCAAGAGGAAGAGCAAGTCGAGGATGGGAATGCGTCTGACTGAAGAGCGTTCCAAACATGAGTCTATCTATAGTTAGTTATTGTGAGTGTTAGACATGTAGTAGGAAGTGAGGTATTATGTACTTTTGTTTTAATTGAGTTTTAGTCATGTATTATTTTATCTGAGACAAATATGAGATTTGAATACAATTTATATTGAGTTCAACATTTGGGCCCTATTGATGTTTGTGTTGATACACATTTAGCGCGTGCTAGCTAGAGGCTTATTTGCCGACTATCTACGTCTCGGAATATCGACTCGAATTATTCGCACTAATATCCGCTGCGTAATTCTCGGGACGTGACAGTTTAGTGGTATCAGAGCCTAGGAATACCAAATAGGATATGTCTCAGGAATAGGAGATACCTATGGAACCTAGATCGTGGAAATTAAATATAATACCGGTGAGAATGGGTAGAGACTGGGAATGTGTCAGAAGGAAATAAAACACTCTTACCCATTGACTCTTATAATGCATCGAGAGACATTAATTGGTTTCCATCCTTTTCTCATGAAGCTCATAACTCTCTCACTCAACTGCAATGGCTCATAACCAATGGCAAGCGATGCAGGAAACTGTGGCTGGATTGACTCAGGCATTACAAAATGTGGTTCAGGCTGGAAATCAGGCTGGAGCTGCTTATTCTTTTATTTCCACCACATTTGCTGCAACATTACCTGTCAAACCTGTACCCTTGAAATCCAAGATCATTGTAGCCTCTCCACTAGGCTCAGAATCTGAACTCACTCACTACTTGCCAAAGTGTGAAACCATAATTGGAGGACACAATCTCTCTGCAGACCTTATCTGTTTAGACATGAAGGTTATGATGCCATTCTGGGTGTCGATTGGCTAATTAAATATGATGCCGATGTAAACTGTCGCCATAGGAGGGTCACTTTTAAAAGATCAAACCTTCCAACTCTATCACTGCTTGGCACCCGTTATCACAAACACCCTATCTTGATATCCTCCTTGAAGGCTTCTAAGCTGATCAACCAGGGTTGTGATGCTTTCCTAGTTTCCGTCTTGGCTACTGAAATGAGGAAACTGACCTTAGAAGACATTCCAATAGCCAGGGAATATCCTGATGTATTTCCTGAGGAATTGCCTGGTATAACCACCTGAGCGGGAGGTAAATTTCACCATTGAGTTACTCCCCGGGGCAGCCCCTTTTCAAAGGCCCCGTATCGCATGTCCCCTGTTGAATTGCAGGAGTTGAAGAGACAGATCCAAGAACTGCTAGATCAAGGTTTTATCAGGCCTAGTACATCCCCGTGGGAGCACCAGTACTATTCGTCAGAAAGAAGGACGGATCAATGAGGCTTTGCATTGACTACCGTCAGTTGAACCAGTTGACAATAAAGAACAAGTATCCACTACCCCGCATCGATGAACTCTTTGACCAGATTTCTGGCGCACAATATTTCTCTAAGATAGATCTGAGATCTGGCTACCATCAACTAAGAATAAAGGAAGATGATATTCACAATCTGCATTCTGGAGTAGGTATGGTCACTACGAGTTCGTGGTCATGCCGTTCGGATTAACCAATGCTCCAGCGCTTTCATGCAACTTATGAACAATATTTATAGGCCCTACTTGGACCAGTTCATAGTGGTGTTCATTGATGACATCCTTATTTACTCCAAATCCAAGAAGAACATGAGGAACACTTGAAGGTTGCTCTGCAGGTGCTCAGAGATAACCAACTCTATGCTAAACTTAGTAAGTGTGAGTTCTGGATGGAGGAAGTATATTTCCTTGGTCACATCATATCCAAGGAGGGAATCTCTGTAGATCCATCCAAGGTGGAGGCGGTAAAGAATTGAGAAAGGTCGACAACTGTGTCGGAAATTAGAAGCTTTTTCTGGGTTAGCCGGTTACTATCGTCGCTTCATTAAAGATTTCTCAAAGATAGTTGTACCAATGACCAGGCTTACCGGAAGGAGAATCCATTTGCATGGACTGACGAATGTGAAGAAGCTTCAGGGCATTGAAAGAACACCTTACCTCAGCACCCGTATTAACCTTGCCAACTGCCGGGGGTAGTTTTGAAGTATACACCGATGCATCCGGGGTCGGCCTTGGCTGTGTGCTGATGCAAGGAGGGAAGTTGTATGCTACGCGTCCAACAATTGAAGAAGCACGAGGACAATTATCCCGTACATGATCTGGAGCTAGCTGCTGTAGTCTTCGCCTTGAAGATATGGCGTCATTATCTTGATGGTGAGAAATTCATTGTGTTTTTCTGACCATAAAAGCTTGAAATATCTGTTTTCTCAGCAGGATTTGATGAGCAACAGAGGTGGTTGGAGTATCTCAAGGACTTCGACTTCTCTATTCAATATCATCCAGGAAAAGCAAATGTCGTGGCAGATGCTCTTAGCAGAAGCCGATGGCTACCTTGTCTAGTCTCATGGTGGGTGAATAGAGGTTATTAGAAGACTTCGCCAAGTTAAACATTGATGCAGACATCAAAGAGAAGGGATGCTTTGTTGCAAGTGTTAGAGCACAGCCCACGCTATTGGAGGACATCACAACACTCCAAGACAATGACCCTATAGTTGTGGAGATTAAGGCTAATCTGGACCAGAGGCCAGATTTCTCATTAACTGAAGATGGAAGGCTATTGTTCCGGGATCGAGTCTGTGTACCCGACCATGCAGAAACAAAGAAAATGATTATGGACGAGGCTCACAAGACCAGATATACTATTCATCCTGGAACTACCAAAATGTATCAGGATTTGAAAAGAAGCTTCTGGTGGCCTAATATGAAGAGAGAGTGGCAAAGTATGTCGCCCGATGCTTAACATGTCAAAGGGTCAAGGCAAACACTTACGACCCGCTGGTAAACTCAAACCCTAGAAATTCCGGCATGGAAATGGGAAGGTATAGGGATGGATTTTATTTTCGGACTACCTAAATTTAGAGGTGGATTCGATGGTATCTGGGTTATAGTCGACCGCTTAACCAAGTCGGCTCACTTCTTGCCAGTGAAGAATAAGTGGTCAATAGATGTTCTGGCTGCATTGTATGTGAAAGAAATAGTCAGGTTACATGGAGTACCGGTGTTTATCGTGTCTGATAGAGACCTCAGGTTTACATCCCACTTTTGGAAAGGACTGCATTATTCCTTGGGATCTAAACTAAATTTTAGCACGGCTTTCCATCCACAAACAGATGGACAGACGGAAAGAACCAACCAGGTGATTGAAGATATGCTCAGAGCATGTGTCCTAGATTGTGGAGGTAGCTGGCATGAACACTTACCTCTTGTGGAGTTCGCCTACAATAATAGCTATCAAGCTAGCATTCAGATGGCACCATTTGAAGCACTTTATGGCAGAAGTTGCCGATCTCCAATATGTTGGTATGAGGTTGGCGAAAAACAAATGTTAGGACCAGAGATGATAAGGGAAACCACAGAGAAGGTGAAGCTTATCAAGAAAGAATGGCAGTGGCGCAGCAAAGACAAAAGGCATATGCAGATAATAGAAGAAGAGATCTGGAATTTCAGGTGGGTGAACATGTATTCTTGAAAGTGTCACCAGGCCGTGGGATCCGACGTTTGGCATTAAAGGCAAGTTGTCACCAAGGTTTGTCGGGCCTTTCGAAATCCTTGAAGAGTCGTGAAGTGGCATATCGTCTCGCTTTACCACCCAAAATGGATGGAATACACAATGTGTTCCACATATCCATGTTGAAAAGTATGTACGAGATTCATGGCATGTTATAGAATACGAGCTTCTGGAGTTCAACAAAGACGGAACATATCAAGAGAAGCCATTAAGATTGTGGACCGGGAACTGCGCCAACTAAGGAACAAGGTTATCCCCCTAGTAAGGGTTAGATGGAATCAACGCATGGATGAGGACGACACGTGGGAAACCGAGGAAGCAATGCGCAAAAGATTTCCGAGCTATTCACAAGTAAGTACACCTCACTTGTAAAATAACTTGTGTACTTGAATTTGGGGACCAAATTCTCTTAAGTGGGGGAGGGTGTAGCACCCGGAAATTTTAATATATAAAGAAATCAAAGTGTTGGAGGGACTTCCAACATCATATATTAATGACCCAATATCATAAGCGGGTCAATGGACATCAATTGGCCCAATAATCAAATAAAGCTAGAAAATGCATGGAAATTCGTAACTCTAAATAGGCTGAAATTAGAAAGAGGCAATTTGAGTTGAATAGGGACGCAATCATGCATTCTTGGCAACCCAAATTCGTGCCTATCTATGGTGGGAGGTTTCCCAAAGCCTCACACACTCTAAGGGAGGAAAGAATCCTCAAAAGATAGGAAACTGCCCTGTCAAAACCGCAGCTTAGCTTTCCTAGTTATAATAGGACTCCTAAACACCATGGTTGCTTAAATACTCTTCACCAAAACCTAGGAACGAGTTTTAGAACTTGCTGGGGTCGTGTGGAGAAAGTTCTTGGTGGCTGGGGAGCGGGAGATCATCCACACCAAGGCGCTCTTCTTCCCCTGTTTTGTCTCTGCGACCTGCACAGACCATCATCTTGAAGTCGACCAAAGGTGAGTCAAACCTAAACCAAACCTTTCAAGGCTTATACCCCTGGAAAGAGGGTCAAGGCCACGTTCTAACCCAAGTGAATTCTCAAATTCCATGCAGTATTCACGGAGCAGTAAGCATTTTCCTCCGAGTGTCTGAACTCGGGTTTCTGGAAAAATGAGATTTCTTCAACCCAGAAGGTAGTTTTCTCGGGCCAAACTTTAATATATCCTATCCCATGTGTAGAGCATCAAGTTAGCTTTCTTTTCCCACTAGTTTCATCGAATGCTAATGAGTATGTTTTGAGTTATAAATGTTTTTCCGAAGTCGCGCACTGTTAGGGTTTTTCCTGTTCTTCTTATTATGCATGTGATTCGAGACTGAATTGACCGCACTTCCTTAACAAAGGTTTTTCTAATTGGAGTCACGATCATTTTTATGTTGAACGTTTTATCCAAAAACCCTTGGTTAGAGAGTTACAGGCGTGGGAATAGAGTCACTGCATGATACTGGGATTTCGGGCTACACTTGACTTTCTGTTCTTCATATGTTTTCTTGGGATTTAAGACTGAATTTGATCAAACCCCCAATCAAAGTTCTTATACTAGTTGTCTTCGTCATCTTTCATGTTGAACGTTTTATCTAAATATCATTAGTTAGAGAGTTATAAGATGGGTAAGTGAATCGCTGCATGAGACATATTTTCAGGTCACACTTGACCATAAATTTTGTCATGAAAGCCCTCTAGTGTCGACACTACCCCATCTAGTGTCGACACACTGTCCCAAGGCAGCCCAGAGAGTGTTCTGGGAAGCCCTCTAGTGTCGACACTACTCCATCTAGTGTCGACACCCTGTCCTAAACAGCCCAGGAAGTGTTCTGGGAAACCCATCTAGTGTC
Source organism: Colocasia esculenta (assembly GCA_014218235.1). Lineage (NCBI taxonomy): Eukaryota > Viridiplantae > Streptophyta > Magnoliopsida > Alismatales > Araceae > Colocasia > Colocasia esculenta. The sequence continues at coordinate 24,138 of JACBKR010002299.1, forward strand.
GACACTGCCTCTTCTAGTGTCGACACACTGTCCCAGTTTTACCCAGGAAGTTCTGGGAGACGGATCTAGTATCGACACTGCCTCTCTAGTGTCGACACACTGTCCCATGTTTTCCAGAAGGTCTTCTGGAACCTGGCTCTAGTGTCGACACTACTTGAACTAGTGTCGACACTACCTGACCATTTTGTCATGTTTCTGCTTTGTGTTTGAAGCATAGTGTCGACACCAGCATGGATTGTGTCGACACTACCTTTACCAGATATTGCATATTTGATTCTTTTCATTATATAATGTCTATTAAATAGCTTAAAAGTGTTTAACCCAATGAAAAATCCTTAATTACATGAATACTATTCTAATTGCTTTCTTAATGATATGATCATACATGAGACTGTTTGTAACGACCCTCTTCATACCGGTACGATTATACCAATCCCCATCGGTATAAAGGGCGTCGTCACAGTGGGACATTTACCCAACACTGGTCGATAGGTTGATATGTACCTGGATAGCAATAGAGTACAGCGGAATAAAATAAACAACTCAACTCTTAATCCGTCACCAACACACATTCCATAATCTAATAGCGAGATAGAAGGACAATGTCCACATTAATACAAAATAAAGAGAGTTACAATGTCCAAAATATTGTCCATACAATAATCCTTTTTGTGCAAAAGAAAAGTACAACTGGTAACAGCTCCACAAAATGGCCTTCAATGATGATCCTCGCCACGCTACCTTCTAGTGTACGATACCTGTGAACCTGTACGCCGAAGCAAGAGTGAGTCCAAAGACTCAGCAAGCGACACTACTCATGATATACACATACAAGTCTTAGTGGTTTCTACATGCACTTTTACAATTACAACACATAGCATGCTAGTCAATTCAAGTTTTCTACCTATCATGAAAGTTCTACAATTTTATACATAACTCATGCTTTCAGATTTGTAAAATGAAATTCACCTGTCACATGATCTCTATTCCACTTGCTCAGGAACTTTAGTCTTTTAAAGAGCTAAAACATGAAAGCTATCAACATGAACAATTTACACACATGAAAGGGGATACAACTAGCATGGATTTCACATAGTTTTAATCACATACACGACCTTTTCACATGCTTTAGATTGCTGATTTCATATGATTCAATGACTATAAATCTACACATGAGAGCTACAATAATACATAAAAACATCATGTGAACAAGTAATCAAGCTATCTTGCACTCATTTTCACTAATTATCCCTAACATGGATTCTAGGCATTTATGCACACATAAGCACGATAATGACAACATGAGTTTACTGATTTCACATGGTTCCTAATAACGCATTCTCACATTCTCGTTTCACATGATTTCATACTTACTCATTCACGTTGTTCACTTTACACGTTTGACACGTACACATGTTCACACTTATACAATTTACTCATTTCCACATCATTTTCTCTTTCACTTTCACTTGTCACATATCGCATCGATTGCACTTACCACGTGCATCTTGGGCACTTACCATGTGCCATATTCACATATTTCACATTTTACTCATTTTTCATTACTTAAACAATTTGCCATGACACCGAGTCCTAACCACCAGTAGAGGACACTAACAAATATCTCATAGCTCGTGCTCATTCCTTAGCACAGCTCTCAACACACTCATAACACAACGCATATCACAATGCGTATCACAACGCATATCACGACTCACACATACTCACCACCTAGGCAACACAGCGGTGAATCTTGGTAACTGCGCAGACCGGGAGAAGCCCTCTCCACCCTATCCAGTGGTACTTGTCCACCTCCGGGGTTTTCCCAATGCCTTTGGGACAAACTTATATCACATGGAGCCTTCTATAGGGACTTTTCTATATACGGCTCCCGATGCCTCTAGGATAGCAGTGTCACATAGGCACAACTTTTACACTTTATTCATACCGAGTTTTTATACGTTTTTTACACATAACACTTTTTTCATTCACTTTCTCACTCACATGAACCTCGTTTTTTTTTTCCTAACATGGTACTACAGAATTTCAAGAGTTTGACACACAATAAACACCCTAATCATGTTGGGTTTAAACAAAATCTAATCACATTACGATCATATGCACAATTATCATATTCACATGAAAATACATAACTTTTTATTTACTAGTCCAAATGACCTGAAATTTTTAACCACATTCTGTTTTCGGGTTCAAGATGATACCCTCAATTTTTCAGATTTTCTGAGCTAAATAGGATTTACAGAAAATCAAACACCTAATTAGCATATTATTCACAACTTAAGCTAACATGGGTCTAACACATTTTGCAATTTATCCACTTACTGTTTTGCACAGAGACTACTAATATATGCATGATTTTAGAATACAACATCACCCTAATTCATACATCTATACATCAATTACCACAAACCATTTTTGCAGTTTTTTATTTTACCGAACCGAACTTATTTACAATTTCTCAAGCATGGATAAACTACTAAATTTTGCAAACACATATGCTGACCACTATTCTTCATGATCAAACCAAATCAGGGCATTCACACAAACCCTAATCATAACTCATGAATTTACAAGATTGTCTACAAGTTCATCACAATTTAAAAAGATGCTAATACCCACATTCACCATCACACCACGTTCCTTCACACACCACAATGCGCAATATACATGGGGTATAAGGTTACCATATATCCTCATCACGTAAAACATACCGAATTTAACGTATAAGAGGGACAGAACAGCTCACTGTTCTGTCCGGAAGAACTCGACGGCGGTCTCTGGCCGCTGACTCAGGATCAGCGGCTTGGTCTATGGACGCCAAGCTCATCACCGGCGTCCAGGGACCTTGCCGTCTAACCAGGTCTGTGCAGAAAACACAGACCCGAGCTCTAAATCTTGGGTGAAATGGAGGGTCTAGGACTCGAGGAAAAATCCATAAAAATCACAAAACTCACCTAGACTCATACGGGGACATCATAGATAGGTCACTTGCCTTTCAAAAATTCTTCTAAGGGATCTAGGGCTCGGTGAAGACCTCCTTGGGCAGTCCCAAGAAAGTTGCAGAAAGGCCTCCAAGATCACCTTCCTCCGGGTTCTTGGATGAGCTCCACAGCAAGGGGACGATGGGGAAACCTTCTCCTTTGCTTCAGCTCCCTCCTTGCCGCAGTAGATCTTCAGATCAACCTCCAAGGGGTCGGATTTGGGGGTGTCAAGATGGGGTTTTCTCACAGAACTCCTCTAGGGTTTTTCTTCCTCACTTCTCTCCTCTTGCAAGGTGAAGGAAAAGTGGGAGAGTCCAATTCGGGTTCAGGGTTAAGGAGAGCCTCTCACCCACTCACTAGGGTGATGGGACACCCTCAGAGCCGTTGGGGGACATCCCCCAATGGATAGCTTGCCTTGTTTCAGAAGCATGCAGCTCTGCAGCGCATGCAGGTCAGAGAAGTTGGCGTCCATATCGCTGGACGCCGGAGTTAGTGCTGGCGTCCATGTCTGGACGCTGACACTGGTTCAACGGCCTGGGCTTGACGCCAAGAACTTCGGCCAGAACCCTAAGTTATGCAGAAACCATGCATACCAAGCTCATATACATGCATATACCTATGGTATTATCCACACTATCACCATGCAATACATACATTATTTACATTTAATATAAACATATTGACGCTAATTGGCCCTTCGGCCAGAACTTAAAAACATGCAGAAACTATGCTTACACTATATATATACATACAATATATAAGGTGTACATGTATATTTACTATACCAGGCAATCAGTATCATTTATACCTAGGCATACACAGCATACATAAATGCACTAAGATAAGATGTACGTAGCTATCTACCTGCGCGTACATGATGTTTTACATAGGTGTGACTCAACACACGGAAAAATATGACGAGAATTATGATGGGCTTCGCAAATCATTAGGAGGTGATATGAATTATGTTAGCTAAGAATAATCTATTCGATAAAATAGTCATTGCACACACACTTGATTTGACATATATAGAATCCAAGGTCCGGTGAAATAAATGGTAAAACACACATATGACTTCTCCAAGGGAGCCCTCTCCTACTGAAGGAAAAGTCAAACTTGTTCACCCTTCAATTTATATCCTCATTAGACTTGAACTCATCAAAATTTTCCTTCTAACTGTATTCCAAGGATCCAATGTTTTCTAGTTGAGTTAAATTCTATAATTTTGTTTCAATTAATTAATAGCATGGCACGTTAACACACATAAACAAATTGACTTGGGTCAGTAGGAAGTTTCGAATGAATCAACTCTATATTTTCTAGAATTGACCTCAATCAGGTGATTGCCGTTTTGATTAATTATTCATCACATAAAGTTGATCTTGTGATTTCACAGTGTCAACCTGAGCTCCATGTAGTGATAACCTAAGAAGTGATCAGGGTCGACACACTTAATAGACCTTTTGACTTTATGAATTTTCTTATGTTATAAAAACTTGTGTTAAATATTTATTATCTTTTGTTGAAATATCAAAATCAGGAAAAGTCAATAGGACTGAGTATAGTAAGGAATACTTGAGTTCAGTTGTTACACATATCAAAACTTAGTAAGTTTTGCCAATCACTGTAACTTTATAAGCTGACCATATTAGTATACACACCGGGTGTAGCATACTTATGAATTATGCTGGAATAGATGGATACAACATGCGTACCGGTAATTAGATTAACTTGCACAACTTTACCTATCATTGCTTAAGTACTATATGCATAGGATTCCTTAATATGTACTATATGCATAATTTAGCCAATCGACTATTCTCACCTAAATATCATAAAAATACATGCATGTATTCATGAGGAGTATAGAATTCCAATATAAATACTACTAATTACACCTACCATGCTTGAACTCTTTATGCATATGCAATGTACGAAGTACCATGTACCATTAACTAAACCATGCAAATGAACAATGTTTACAGCTAATCATACACATGCATACACAAATACACCAAGGTGTTATGCATGTAGAATTAGGTATACAATTGTCACCCGCACAAGATAACACACATACGTACATATCTACTTCTTATATCCTTATACAAAATTCCATGAAATGGGTAGTATAGGATATCTTCATATTTAGAAAATACATACATAATATTATCCAATCATTCTAAGTCTAAGATTCTTGGAAAGAAAGAGAACATTCATATTACTTCTCATTTAGCTAATTGCTCACTTCCACGCGAATGCACGTATGCATATATATATATATACGTATATGCTCATGCTCAAGAGAAGTATAAAACTTATAGTAGGCACAATGAACTACGCATGCTATGCACACAACAAGCGAACTCCCAACACACCATCCATATACATACATATGTATATAAAAGAAAATAAAAATCCGGGGTCTTACACCCTCCCCTCTAGAAAAAGATCTTCGTCCTCGAAGATCGCATCGAGTACCTGTGGCGACGTTGCCGAGGTCATTACCAGCTACTCTTGCTCCTATATCGTGGTCGATGGAGCACCTCGCGGAGTGAACTTCGTCTTCAGATTCGGACACTCTTTAAGCCGATGGTCTTTGCCTCCACATTTAAGACATCTTCCTTCCTTTCTCCAACATGCGCTCCCACCATGACGCTTCCCGCACTGGATGCACTCCGGTTTCTCGATGCTTGAGGCCACGGTGATTGTTGACTTTCCAAGGGTTCTCCTTCTTCTTATCTTGCCTTTGGAATGGCTTGATCATATTCTCCTTTGGAGTTGCCTCCCCCTCTGGGAGATCCCGCTCCATTCTCTTGCTGGGTGGTCACCCTAGAAGTTCTCCTAAGGTACGTGAATCGAGTTCCAGAAGCCTAGCCCTCACTGATGGCTTAAGTCCTTTCACAAAATTCTTCAGCTTGCGGTTCTGCTCATACCTCCGAGACTGAGCACCACGTCTACCACGTCCAGCCATAGTCTGCAAAATAATAACTCAATTAGAACCTAGGTTACTGTATTCTAACTATTCTCCCTATTATCTTCATCCATTAGTAGGAGATTCTATATGTATGGACAATTCTCTATGAAGACTTTGTAATGTTGTGACGGTGATGGTCTATCCATGTACAGTCTCAACCTTATTCTCTGATACCAATCTCTGTAACGACCCTCTTCATACCGGTACGATTATACCAACCCCATCGGTATAAAGGGCGTCGTCACAGTGGGACATTTACCCAACACTGGTCGATAGGTTGATATGTACCTGGATAGCAATAGAGTACAGCGGAATAAAATAAACAACTCAACTCTTAATCCGTCACCAACACACATTCCATAATCTAAATAGCGAGATAGAAGGACAATGTCCACATTAATACAAAATAAAGAGAGTTACAATGTCCAAAATATTGTCCATACAATAATCCTTTTTGTGCAAAGAAAAGTACAACTGGTAACAGCTCCACAAAATGGCCTTCTAATGATGATCCTCGCCACGCTACCTTCTAGTGTACGATACCTGTGAACCTGTACGCCGAAGCAAGAGTGAGTCCAAAGACTCAGCAAGCGACACTACTCATGATATACACATACAAGTCTTAGTGGTTTCTACATGCACTTTTACAATTAACAACACATAGCATGCTAGTCAATTCAAGTTTTCTACCTATCATGAAAGTTCTACAATTTTATACATAACTCATGCTTTCAGATTGTAAAATGAAATTCACTGTCACATGATCTCTATTCCACTTGCTCAGGAACTTTAGTCTTTTAAGAGCTAAAACATGAAAGCTATCAACATGAACAATTTACACACATGAAAGGGGATACACTAGCATGGATTTCACATAGTTTTAATCACATACACGAACTTTTCACATGCTTTAGATTGCTGATTTCATATGATTCAATGACTATAAATCTACACATGAGAGCTACAATAATACATAAACACATCATGTGAACAAGTAATCAAGCTATCTTGCACTCATTTTCACTAATTATCCCTAACATGGATTCTAGGCATTTATGCACACATAAGCACGATAATGACAACATGAGTTTACTGATTTCACATGGTTCCTAATAACGCATTCTCACATTCTCGGTTTCACATGATTTCATACTACTCATTCACGTTGTTCACTTTTACACGTTTGACACGTACACATGTTCACACTTATACAATTTACTCATTTCCACATCATTTTCTCTTTCACTTTCACTTGTCACATATCGCATCGATTGCACTTACCACGTGCATCTTGGGCACTTACCATGTGCCATATTCACATATTTCACATTTACTCATTTTTCATTACTAAACAATTTGCCATGACACCGAGTCCTAACCACCAGTAGAGGACACTAACAAATATCTCATAGCTCGTGCTCATTCCTTAGCACAGCTCTCAACACAACTCATAACACAACGCATATCACAATGCGTATCACAACGCATATCACGACTCATACACATACTCACCACCTAGGCAATACAGCGGTGAATCTTGGTAACTGCGCAGACCGGGAGAAGCCCTCCACCCTATCCAGTGGTACTTGTCCACCTCCGGGGTTTTCCCAATGCCTTTGGGACAAACTTATATCACATGGAGCCTTCTATAGGGACTTTCTATATACGGCTCCCGATGCCTCTAGGATAGCAGTGTCACATAGGCACAACTTTACACTTTATTCATACCGAGTTTTTTTAATACGTATTTTTACACATAACACTTTATTTCATTCACTTTCTCACTCACATGAATACCTCTGTTTTTTTTTCCTAACATGGTACTACAGAATTTCAAGAGTTTGACACACATAAACACCCTAATCATGTTGGGTTTAAACAAAATCTAATCACATTACGATCATATGCACAATTATCATATTTCACATGAAAATACATAACTTTTTATTTACTAGTCCAAATGACCTGAAATTTTAACCACATGCTGTTTTCGGGTTCAAGATGATACCCTCAATTTTTCAGATTTTTTTGGAGCTAAATAGGATTTACAGAAAATCAAACACCTAATTAGCATATTATTCACAACTTAAGCTAACAGGGTCTAACACATTTGCAAATTTATCCACTACTGTTTTGCACAGAGACTACTAATATATGCATGATTTTAGAATACAACATCACCCTAATTCATACATCTATACATCAATTACCACAAACCATTTTGGCATGTTTTTATTTTACCGAACCGAACTTATTTACAATTTCTCAAGCATGGATAAACTACTAAATTTTGCAAACACATATGCTGACCCACTATTCTTCATGATCAAACCAAATCAGGGCATTCACACAACCCTAATCATAACTCATGAATTTTACAAGATTGTCTACAAGTCATGCTCACAATTTAAAAGATGCTAATACCCACATTCACCATCACACCACGTTCCTTCACACACCACAATGCGCAATATACATGGGGTATAAGGTTCCATATATCCTCATCACGTAAAACATACCGAATTTAACGTATAAGAGGGACAGAACAGCTCACTGTTCTGTCCGGAAGAACTCGACGGCGGTCTCTGGCCGCTGACTCAGGATCAGCGGCTTGGTCTATGGACGCCAAGCTCATCACCGGCGTCCAGGGACCTTGCCGTCTAACCAGGTCTGTGCAGAAACACAGACCCGAGCTCTAAATCTTGGGTGAAATGGAGGGTCTAGGACTCGAGGAAAAATCCATAAAAATCACAAAACTCACCTAGACTCATACGGGGACATCATAGATAGGTCACTTGCCTTTCAAAAATTCTTCTAAGGATCTAGGGCTCGGTGAAGACCTCCTTGGGCAGTCCCAAGAAAGTTGCAGAAAGCCTCCAAGACACCTTCCTCCGGTTTCTTGGATGAGCTCCACAGCAAGGGGACGATGGGGAAACCTTCTCCTTTGCTTCAGCTCCCTCCTTGCCGCAGTAGATCTTCAGATCACCTCCAAGGGGTCGGATTTGGGGGGTGTCAAGATGGGGTTTTCTCACAGAACTCCTCTAGGGTTTTTTCTTCCTCACTTCTCTCCTCTTGCAAGGTGAAGGGAAAAGTGGGAGAGTCCAATTCGGTTCAGGGTTAAGGAGAGCCTCTCACCCACTCACTAGGGTGGGGGACACCCTCAGAGCCGTTGGGGGACATCCCCCAATGGATAGCTTGCCTTGTTTCAGAAGCATGCAGCTCTGCAGCGCATGCAGGTCAGAGAAGTTGGCGTCCATATCGCTGGACGCCGGAGTTAGTGCTGGCGTCCATGTCTGGACGCTGACACTGGTTCAACGGCCTGGGCTTGACGCCAAGAGGCCTTCGGCCAGAACCCTAAGTTATGCAGAAAACCATGCATACCAAGCTCATATACATGCCATATACCTATGGTATTGTATCCACACTATCACCATGCAATACATACATTATTTACATTTAATATAAACATATTGACGCTAATTGGCCCTTCGGCCAGAACTTAAAAACATGCAGAAACTATGCTTACACTATATATATACATACAATATATAAGGTGTAACATGTATATTACTATACCAGGCAATCAGTATCATTTATACCTAGGCATACACAAGCATACATAAATGCACTAAGATAAGATGTACGTAGCTATCTACCTGCGCGTACATGATGTTTTACATAGGTGTGACTCACACACGGAAAAATAAATGACGAGAATTATGAGGGCTTCGCAAATCATTAGGAGGTGATATGAATTATGTTAGCTAAGAATAATCTATTCGATAAAATAGTCATTGCACACACACTTGATTTGACATATATAGAATCCAAGGTCCGGTGAAAATAAATGGTAAACACACATATGACTTCTCCAAGGGAGCCCTCTCCTACTGAAGGAAAAGTCAAACTTGTTCACCCTTCAATTATATCCTCATTAGACTTGAACTCATCAAAATTTTCCTTCTAACTGTATTCAAGGATCCAATGTTTTCTAGTTGAGTTAAATTCTATAATTTTGTTTCAATTAATTAATAGCATGGCACGTTAACACACATAAACAAATGACTTGGGTCAGTAGAAGTTTCGAATGAATCAACTCTATATTTTCTAGAATTGACCTCAATCAGGTGATTGCCGTTTTGATTAATTATTCATCACATAAAGTTGATCTGTGATTTCACAGTGTCAACCTGAGCTCCATGTAGTGATAACCTAAGAAGTGATCAGGGTCGACACACTTAATAGACCTTTTGACTTTAGGAATTTCTTATGTTATAAAAACTTGTGTTAAATATTTATTATCTTTTGTTGAAATATCAAAATCAGGAAAAGTCAATAGGACTGAGTATAGTAAGGAATACTTGAGTTCAGTTGTTACAACATATCAAAACTTAGTAAGTTTTGCCAATCACTGTAACTTTATAAGGCTGACCATATATAGTATACACACACGGGTGTAGCATACTTATGTACATTATGCTTGGAATAGATGGATACAACATGCGTACCGGTAATTAGATTAACTTGCACAACTTTACCTATCATTGCTTAAGTACTATATGCATAGGATTCCTTAATATGTACTATATGCATATTTAGCCAATCGACTATTCTCACCTAAATATCATAAAAATACATGCATGTTATCATGAGGAGTATAGAATTCCAATATAAACTACTAATTACACCTACCATGCTTGAACTCTTTATGCATATGCAATGTACGAAGTACCATGTACACATTAACTAAACCATGCAAATGACAATGTTTACAGCTAATCATACACATGCATACACAATACACCAAGGTGTTATGCATGTAGAATTAGGTATACAATTGTCACCCGCACAAGATAACACACATACGTACATATCTACTTCTTATATCCTTATACAAAATTCCATGAAATGGGTAGTATAGGATATTCTTCAATATTTAGAAAATACATACATAATAATCCAATCATTCTAAGTCTAAGATTCTTGGAAAAGAAAGAGAACATTCATATTACTTCTTCTTTAGCTAATTGTTCACTTCCACGCGAATGCACGTATGCATATAATATAATATACGTATATGCTCATGCTCAAGAGAAGTATAAAACTTATAGTAGGCACATGAACTACGCATGCTATGCACACAACAAGCGAACTCCCAACACACCATCCATATACATACATATGTATATAAAAGAAAATAAAAATCCGGGGTCTTTACCTTGTGATTTACTCTGGTTACCATTCTAGCTTGCTAAGTGATAAAGTTTATCTTAAAATCTTGAAACCCATTTGTAGTTAAATGCATTGTCCATTTCATGTCATCATGTTAAGTGATTTCCGAGAGTTGAGACTGACGGATTGTGATTTACACACGTGCATTTCTACATACTTAAACATCTAGGGCGTGCACTTCTTCTCTTCTTGTTCTCGTGAGTGTGAATTGCCATCTAGACTAAAGCTATAATGTAAAGATTGAACTAAATTGTAAAACTTATCGTTCAGTTGTCGAATTTATCTCTTGACTATTGTCCTCATGGAATCATGTTCAACTTATTCTTCTTATCATCATCATGAACATGACATTACACATGCTTACATATTGAAACTCTCATTGGCCATTATTAATGACTGTGGGTATCTTCATTT
>JACBKR010002300.1:0-40840 GCA_014218235.1 Colocasia esculenta
TTTGGCTAGCGTTCACCCTGTATTCCATGTATCTATGCTCGGAAGTATGTCCGAGATCCTCTCATGTGATTAGTCATGAGAGCCAGTGGAGATCCAGCCAGATCTTTCGTATGTTCGAGCAACCAGTAGCCATGCTTGACCAGAAGGTTCAGCATCTCCGGAACAAAGAGAATTGCGCGGTGAAGGTCCTATGGCGGAACTTCTCACGCGGAGAGGCTACGTGGGAGCTGAGGATGCGATGAAGAAGAAGTATCCCCTTTTGTTTGAGTAGTGTGCATTCTAACTTCGAGGACAAAGTTTCTTTAAGGGGGAGAGGGTGTAAGGCCCTCGCATTTTCCGTCGCATTATTTGTATTTGCGTGTGTATATTTGTGCTTATGTATGTATATACATATTTACGTACGTATTGATTAGTAGAATTATGTGTGCATATGTTTATATTAGATGTAAATAATGCATGTATTGAATGGTGATAGTATGGATACACTACCATATACATATTGCATGTATATATGCATGTATGCATAGTTTTTTCGCCTATTTTTAGACTTCTAGCCGAAGGCCACCTTGGCGTCAACCCCTAGCCGTTGAGGTGGTGTCAGCGTCCGACATGGATGCCAACACTAATCCTGGCGTCGAGCGATATGGATGCCTATTTTCTCTGGCCTGCATGCGCAGTAGTTCCAAAACTCTGAAACAAGAAAGCTCAGCCATTGGGGGCTGTCCCCAACGGCTCTGAGAGCTGTCATGTCACCTTGTGACTGGGAGAGAGGCCTCCCCTTATGTCTGAACCCAGATTTGCCTCTTCCCACTCCTCTCTTCACCCTCCCTAGAGGAGAAAAGAGAAAGAAACCCTAGAGAAAAACTGAGAAACCCCACTCTTTGCACCCAAGATCCGACTTCCTGGAGCTAGATCCGGCCATCTTCATGACAAGAGGATAGCTAGAGCACAAAGGAGGAGGCTTCCCCGACATCCCCGTTGCTGTGAGATCATCCAGGAGCCCGGAGAAAGAAGATCTAGGAGCGTTTCTGCACCTTCTTGGGATTGCCCGAGGAGGGCTTCACCAACACCCTAGACCCATTTGAGCATTTTCTAAAAGGCAAGTGCCTAACCATGATGTCCCCGTATGTGTCTATGTCGTTTCTACTATTTTTATGAATTTTCCCCTCGAGTCCTAGACCCTCCCATTCACCCAAACTTGAGAGCTCGGGTCTGTGTTTCTGCACAGACCTGCATTGATGGCAAGGTCAATAGATGCTGAGATCATGCTTGGCGTCCATCGACCATGCCGCTGACCCTGAGTCAGCGGCCAGAGACCGCCGCCAAGTTCCTCTGGACAGAACATGACCTATTCTGCCCTTCCTATACACTATTTTCGGTATGGTTTCCGTGATGAGGATATATGGTAAACCGATACACTATTGTACTGTCAAATGTGGTGTGTGATGAGTGTGATGTGTGGTGGTGAATGTTAGAATATTGTATCCCATGAATGTGTAAGCATGATTTGTTGATAGTCTTGCCAATCCATACTTTGTGGTTAGACTAATCTGATGCCTCAGTTTTGTTAGGTCATGAGGATTAGGGGGTCATATATGTATACTCAATTTTTGATAATTTGCCCATGCTTGCATGAGTTGCTAATAAATTAGGTTCGGTAAATAAAAAAGCATGCAAGAAAGATTGTGATGATTGATCTATGGCTGTATGAATTTAGGGAAATTTTGTATTCTCAAATCATGCATGTAATAGTAATCTCTGTTCAGACAGTAGCTTGCTAGAATTTTGACTTGTGTGTATAAGTCCATATCAACTTAAATTATGAATGGCATGCTAAATAGGTGTTTTATTTACTTTAAATCCCAATTAGCTCAGAAAAATCTAAAAAATTGAATGTATGATCTAGAACCCGAAAATAGCATGTGGTTAAAATTTCAGATCATTTGGACCAGTACATAAAAAGTTATGTATTTTCCATGTGAAATATATTAATCTATGTATGTTATCGTAATGTAATTAGATATTGCTTAAACCCAACTTGATTTGTGAATTGACTGTGTGTTAAACTCCTGAAATCTGTAGTGTCATGTCAGGAAAACAGAGAAATGCATATGAGTGAGAAAGTGAATGAGATGAAAAGTGCTATGTGTAAAACCATGTGCAAACCGGTAAAATGTGTAAATGTGTAACTGTGCCAATGTGACACTGCTTCCGTAGAGGGCAGTGGAACTGTATCAGGGAAAAGTCCCCCTGAGAAAGTTCAGGTGTAAGTGACCCTAAGGCATAGGGGAAAATCCTGGAGGTGGACAAGTACCACTGGTTAGGGTGGAGACTTGTTTCTCCGGTCTACGCAGTCCAAGAGTCGCCATTGGAATGCCTAGATGGCGTCTATGTGTAATGTGATGTGTATATGTCCTTCTTTGGTGGTTTGGACTATTTGTCACGGCACCTAAAATGTGTAATGTGAAATGTGTAGTGTAATGTGTTCATGTGTAAATGTGTAGTGAACAATGTGAATGTGTATGTGCAAAGTGTAACCATGTGAAAGAGGAAACTTGTGTAAAGAAATATGAAATTTTAAATATGAGGATATGATAGTGAAATCCATGTGAGACAAATCTGAAACCATGTGAAATCAGAAATCTTAAGTTGTTATCATCATGTTTTATATGCAAAAATGTCTAGATTCATGTTAGGGATGATTGGATGAGCCCGGGAACAAATAACATGATTGGTTGTTCACATGATTTTTTTTAAGCAATATTGTAGTTCTCATGTGTAGGTTTACAGCCATTAAACCATGTGAAACCAGCAACTTAAAGCATGTGAAAATGTCTATGTATATGCTTAAGAACATGTAAACTCATGCTAGTTGTGTTTCCTTTCATATACACAATGTTCATGTTGGTAGCTCTCATGTCTTGGTTCTTTAAAGACAAAATTTCATGAAATTGAATAGAGAGCATGTGATAGGTAAAGTTTTATTCTTAGAAATCTGAAAGCATGATCCATGTATTAAATTGTAAAACTTTCATGATAGTTGAAACTTTCAAATGTCTAGCATGCCATGATTTTAAAATCGTGTATGTGTATGTAGAAACCCTATGACTTATACGTGTATGTTATGAGTAGTGTTGCTTGCTAAGTCTTTAGACTCACTCCTTGCTTCGGCGTACAGGTGTAGTTGGTGACGTGGCACGTTGGAGGAGACAGTGGAGACGGACTCCGAGCGTGGAGATTAGTCTTGGAGTTTCTTTGTGATTTGTGCATTTTCATAGTATGTAATTTTGAACGTTGTATTAGAGTATCATGAAAGGATGTATAAATGTGGACATTATGTATTTAAATTTCAGCAATTTAAATTATGTGAACTTTAGTTCCTTGTTGTTTAATTGCAAACTTCATGTATGTTAAATGTGGATGATGAATGAATGGAGACAGTCTTCTTTTACTTCCGCTACTCTTTTGTATATTCGCGTGTATCTCAGCTGTATGTATCGTTGGGTAAATGTCCCACTGTGAGGACTCTCTCTATACCGACGTGGGTTGGTATAACCGTACCTGTATAATGAGGGCCGTCACACATCCTACCCACATCATTCGCCCTGAGATTTTGTGTTGACAAGGACATGACTTATGAGGAAAATCCAATCAAGATACTAGAGCGAAAGGTGCAACAGCTTAGGAACCATCCCATTCATGTGGTTAAAATTCTATGGAATAACCGTGGAGTAGAAGAAGCCATGTGGTTAAAATTCTACCATGACATTTTCAGTAAGACATTCTCTCCATTATGGTCATGTGAATTTGGGGACCAATCCTTATAAGAGGGGGAGGATGTAGCAACCCAGGATATTTTAAATAAACAAATAAATAGAATTATTAAAAGAAAAGGAATTATTAAAACCCAATAACAACAAGAAGCAATGGGCTTTATTTAAATAGCTCACATAAGGTTATTGCTAAAATAGGAGCTTGGACTAACCTAAATATTATCAAAATTGGAAAGGGGCAAGAAATTAATTAAATAGTTAGTATGCACCCAAATTGGACTCCTAAACTTACCCTTATTAGCTAGTACGAAATTTAAAACCCCAACCTACCCATTAGGGGAAACAATGGATGGAAGGTTGGAGAATAAAAGGGGAATTCGGAGTTTAATAGTAATTGGAGTTGTATTAGGACTTAGTAAGGCTAGATGTATAAAACCACCCCCAAATCTTTCGTGGCCAGCCCTAATGCTCTGCTGAGGTTCTTGGACGAGAAGAGGAGGCCACAGAAGGAGGGAACATGGGGATAGAAGCTTGAAGCCTCTACACCTTGCTCATCGTGTCTAGAAAGTCAAAGGATTTACATCACTCAAAGGTAGGTATTCCCGGGATAAAGATGAACACAACTCATACCATCATGTAGAACATCATGTCTAGTTGCTGCTTTGCACTTGATTTGCCTAATTTCCATCAAGCATGCTGTGAGATATAGCATTTTCCCATCATCATGCAAGTCTAGGGCTATTTGTGTTCATCCTCTTATACACGCTTATCGAGACCGAATTGATCCAGTCTAAGGCCCATTTCTCTTCTATTCATCATCCCCTACAATTTCATGTTCACCACTTTGTCCCACAAGCCCTATATTTTGAGTTATAAGCCATGCATGTAAGATCGATGCATATTTTCCTGTTCTCGGTTTGAATGTTGAATCACGACTGACACATACATCGCATTTCTTCGACTGGTATCGCGACAAGTAAGACCATCATGATTACCTTAAAGGCGACCACCCATGTTGTCGCATTTTAGTTGTTTTTGACAAATACCGTTGCATCAAACTGTGTGCCCTCTTGCTGTCAGTTCATGTCTGAACTATGGCCACCTCGGTCGTCGCATTCTTAAGTTGTTTCCCGCTTTTAGGGATTTGTGTTATTTCAAAAAATTAGGGTTTTGCATGAACGTATCGGACTTTGCCGTCGCGATTCTATAACGATTACCTTGAATGCGTCGAAGCTGCACGTCGCGTTTCTGTGTCACAATCGATTCGCTCTGCCTAGTTATCCTAAACGCATCAGTCAGAGTCGTCGCATCTCTGTTTAGAATCGATGTTGTTAAACGGACCATTAGACCCGTCGCGATTCTACTGTGTTTTTCCAGCAACTTTGAAGTTCTATTAAATCTGATTATTTGGACTTTGTAATCATGATTATGCTCTGTAATGCTGTTAATGAAAGTAAACAACCATACTATGGACCTATTGATATATTTCACTTATTTCTTTAATTAAAGGTCAATGTGCACGACCATCATATGTTCTCATGATTCTTTCACATGCACACACCAAACGTTTACCTTTGCCATGAGACCATGTAAAAATACATGAATAATATATCTTCTAATTTCTTCAATAATTGCATATTATTAACCCATGATAATATGGCATTTGTCTTCGTTTCTTACGTTGACTTGAATACCGTAACCACCGCTCCACTGTTCTAGAATTCCTCTAGAACGTCGAGCAACTCATTTTCTTTACCACACTACTCTCTTAACAATTGGAACCTCTCTGGCATACATTTCGTCTCTGGCAGACTAGGGACCTTTTGTTAAGACCTCCGTATGACTCTGTACTCTGTGGATTCCCTCTTGGAGATCGAGCTAGTTGTACCCTAACACCTACAACACCCATAGGGATCAACATGATCCAAATGGCTTTAGAAATTCTCTCTTAGCTTGAGATCATACCGGACCTCTGGACCTGTCCATGGCCAGTGGATGGTGAGTGAATTCTACCAGACTGCCAACAGCAATCATGGTGTTGTGCAACTGTTACTATCGCCTATTAACAGTCGCTTTATGTGCAATGACCTATAGTCTCATCTATACTCTACCCACTCATATATTCACATTCTCTCTACTTTCTCTTCTATTCATCAAGTACTCTCATCTATTCTTGGTACTCTCTGGGTCATTTGACTGATTGTCTAAAGATAAATAATATGACTAATGTTTGGTAATATAAAGGGCCTAGCCTGGTCCTGGGAGGTGCGCCCAAAAGTGCTAGTGTTCGAGGGAGTTAATTGATCAGAGTGTTTGGCATTACACTCAAGTGCTATCTATCTCGACTATCTAAATGACAATCAAAGTGCTATACTATACTCAACTCGTTGTGCTATTATAAAACATTGTGCTATTAATGCTACGACCATCCTGCTCTCTGTGCTATATTTAAAACTTGTGCTATCTTGATCCATGCTATTGTGCTATCTTTTACTTTACTTGACTCTCTCTCTCTCTCTCCTCTCTCTCTCTCTCTATCATTAGTGGCTCTGCTTTTAATACATTTATCATGTAAAGTTCATCGCACCATGAGATATAAATCCTACTGGGCATTGTCGTTCACCCTACATTATTTGTTCATTGTGTTCTCAGGTGAGATTGAGGAGACCGAGTACACTCATGAGGATGGGGAGGACCAAGAGTGAACCACGAGTACCTGGAGCATAGTGCTATGATTGATGTCCTAGTTAGTCTTTTACTTTCATTCCATGTATTAAAGTCATTTGGGCCCTATGATATGGCTCTGAGTTAGTGGATGTAATAGACGTTAGTTGAATTATCAATGAAATGCATTTAATTTCGTATTATTTAATTATTCAATGGTTTTTTGTCAATTCTACGCTCTATACTCGCTACTTGCAACTGCCTCACGTTCCAATATTTCGCGTCAGGGCGTGACATATTGTAATAAGACTTAACGCATATACTGTAATAGGGATTAATATTTAGTGTAACGAGGACTAACATGTGTTGTAATAGAGAATAAATATATGTTATAATAGAAAATAATTTGTGTTGTTACATGACTTAACGTATAGTGTAAGTGGTGTCAAGATGTATTGTAAATGATGTGCATATTTACTATAAGCGATGTCAAGACTTACTGGGAAAAAAAAAACAAGATACAATGTAACACAAGTGTGGTTATAGCTTAGTGGTGAGGATTCCGTGTTAGTATTTGAAGATCAGAGTTCGAATCTCAGCAACCATAGGTAAATAAATTTTTGTTTACTTAAAGTTTACAGTTATAGACCATAATAAAACTTAACATATATTGTAATAAAGAATAACATTTACGTAATAGGGCTTAACATATACTGTAATAGAGAATTCTATTTACTGTAATATGACTTAATATATTTGTAATAGAGAATAGTGTTTACTGTAACATGATTGTACAAACTTACTGTAATTGTTGTAAGTCTACAATCTATGTAGGGAGACGAAAAGACAGATGGGTAAAGTAGGAGTTTAAAAAAAAAAAAAAAGATTGACGTATAAGGACAGAAATCGTCATTTAAGACTCATAAATGTTATATAGGGACTACAAATTAAGTTACATAGAAAAGCAAGAACTCTGCAGCTTCTGAAATTCTGACAGGATTAGAAATTAAATCAGACCTCTGACAAAGACCCCTAATTAATTTTTCCTTTAACATATTCTTATATGAGGTGTTACATATTCTAATATAATATTGAGATATAGCACCTATGCATAAAAAATTTTCTAAACATAATCCGAGCATATTCTTACGTGAGGGACATATACATATAAATTCCACCCAAAAAAAGAAATATACATATAAATGTCAATCTAAAATAAATTCAGAAAATTAATACAAGTCTCTATCAAAGGGGGGACTTATTTCCTAGACCATGTTAGAATGAAAAAAGTGCTCGAAACAATTTTTTTTTTAGTGGAAATTAACAATCAGTCCCCAAAAAGATAATTTGTATCTTCTACTTTTTTTTCTATTTTACCTTTCCGTCAATACGCAACTTTATTTCTTGCAATCAAATATTATGACCATTATATTTATGCTTTAACTAATTTTTTATCTACTTTACCTAATTTTCTCATCTATTTTAACCAATTTTCATATTACTTTAACTGGATTCAACATCTACTTTAACCTATCTTTTATGTTCTTGTTCTTTGTTCTGACACTTTAACGAGATCATTTTTCTACTTTAACTCATATAAAGTATTACTTGAACACATCCATATGTGTACTTTAACCATTTATATATCTTACAGTAGACAAGGATATCGGTTAAAGTAGAAGAGAACATCAATTAAAGTAGAAGAAGAAACCTATTAAAAAGAAGAGAAATTTAGTTAAGATATCTGGTATGTTAAACTAGTACGTAGTTGTAATGTATTAAAGTGGTAGTTATAATCTCTTAAAATAAAAATTTAAAGTTGTTAAAATATGTGTGACAGTGAGTTAAAAGTGTGTGAGATTTAAAGTAACTGTTGACATGATTTAAAATCTTAGTTTGTAGGTGTTAAAATAAGAATTAAAAATGTTAAAATAAAAATTTGAAGTTGTTAAAATTCTATGACAGTGAATAAAATGTATGAGATTAAGTAACTATTAATATAATTTAAAGTATAACTTCAAAGACGTTAAAATAAGAGTTGAAAGACTTTAATATAACAGTTGTTTATGGTTAGAAGATAGAAAACACTAATTAGATATTACTACCACAAATCTCAATAAAATAGAGATTAGAAATTGACGTCTCTAATAGGACTTGAACTTTTTTGTATAGATATTTTTTTTTACAGAAACTTGTAATTAAAGTCCTACCCCAAATAAATTCTCACATAAATATATTACATCTAATTATTATTTAGTTCAAAAATTCATAAATAGATTATCTTAAAACATGAAGAAATTAAACCGATAGACGACCTTAAGAGATCCAAATAGAAATGTTTATTACTCTCTATGCAGACACTTACTGGTTGAAAGAAATAAGATTGTCAAACTCAAATGCCAAACAATCCATTCTATTGCCCTCTAAAAAAAGCAAGAAATATTTCTCAGTTTTAAAATTATTGGGACCCACTCAACAGAGATGGATACCCTACAAAAATTGGCGTATGCCGCTTTAAGTGGCGAGCACACGGTATTCTTTAGTAAAAGGCGAAAGAATAGTTCGCTCTGTGCTCACCACGCGGCTGCGTGGATTTAATTCTTCCACGGCTTGTTTCTTACGTAGACACTCATCAGCAGATCTCTTCTTCAGATTTCCGATATGGGACTTTTACATGTTCCACCCCTGCGTCACGTAAAAAGCCCCGTATGTCTACGTTCATTTCTACCATTCCAAAGTGAAGAATAATCCGATCCTGTGAACTTTTGAGTTTAGAGGTTGCGACTGACATAAACGTAGTGAAACTTGGGAGAAACTTTGCACTTTGTAATTCTGATTCCTAACTTTAATCAAACGAGGCCCTTCGTTTCATTTGTACGTCCCTGCTGTCTCGAGATGTAAAGGGATCAGATGTGTGTTTCATCTTTTGGATGGGTCATGCCGTCATGAGGAAATGACCATGTTCCCGAAGCAATAAGCTGGAGCTTTTCATAATTCACAGGTTATATGAAATTTAGTGAAAAGATTCCAAAAGGAATGGAATCACACGCACCACATGCACACACACACATACGCACGCACTCACACATGCGCACACACACACGCCCGTACGCACACATGCATGCACGCACATGCATAGACGGATCCAGCTTGTATTGAGTGGGGTCACGTGACTCCACTAAAAAAAAAAAAATCTTAAATAACCA
This sequence comes from Colocasia esculenta, assembly GCA_014218235.1. Classification (NCBI taxonomy): domain Eukaryota; kingdom Viridiplantae; phylum Streptophyta; class Magnoliopsida; order Alismatales; family Araceae; genus Colocasia; species Colocasia esculenta. The sequence continues at coordinate 9,644 of JACBKR010002300.1, forward strand.
TTTAAGTTGGAGATTTGAGGAGGATTTATATAAGGGGTGACCCCATGAATTGTCTCACGGGGTCACCTCTTATGTATAATATATTATTTATATTATATATAATATATTATTTATATAAATATTAAAAAATAACTTAAATGATCCCACTGAAATTTTTTGTCTCAAATTAGTGACCGAATAGCAACCAAATATGTTCAGTCAGAATATTGTGACAATATAATTTCACTACACGTTCAGCTATTATTCGGTCGCTAATTTTGTCAGTGACTGAATAATCACTGAATAACGACCGAATCACTATTTGTGCTTTTTTCTTGTAGTGTTAAGTTGAGCAAGATAATCCTAAATCAAACTTTAAATCAAGATCAAAGCTAATAATGAAACAACTTCAAATAAAACTCAAAACCATAAAAGCAAATCAAAATCAGATAAATAACTCTAAATTGAATAAAATAATTTCGAGTCAAATCAAACTATGTTAAATAATTTCGAATGAGGCAAGCTTTGGTTTTAAGCAACATGCTTGCTCATTCCATATTTTATGATCAACTTCATAATTCCCTACATCCATCTTAGAATTAAATGTCTTATATTTCAGGCCGTGAGGTGCCTTTGTTCAGGTAATTAATCAAAGGTTTTCTTCTTTAGTGGAGATGTAATGAATGTTGTGGCATTTAGGTGACAGCAGATCATTAGTCCCAACTCAATATCCACTTTCACTTGACGAAGTCAGATAGTATGTATATATACTGAAAGCTCTCTAACTCTCAGAGGCAGAACATAAAGTCACTTGTGTGACTGCATCTCTACGCTTTATGGTTGTAGATTCACCTCTCGCCAGTGATTTATAAGTAATATGTTGGTGAGATTTGAACATACAATGCATACACATGACCATACATAAAGTAAATAAAAAAAATAAAATAAGAAATGACAAATTCATTCCCACAGGGAAGTACATAGAATGAGATGAATTGTATTATTATAGTATCTTTGAGGAAGTCTTAGAATTGCAGTATTTTAGAGAAGATAATTATGTATTCTTATTTAAGTGTCATTGGTTTGATCTTAATTCTGTTCGAATTTACACAACATATGGGATTGTCAATGTTAAACATAAGTCCAAAATGAATAAATATGAGCCATTCATTTTGGCCACAAAGTCCAACAGAGATATTATTCAAGTTGTTCATCGTCTAGGATTAAAGATTGGTGGATAGTTTGTGGTGTTAAAGCAAGACTTTTTGCCTAATTATGAATTAGATTTTACTAATGTTGTCTTAGAGGTTGCCAACGTCAAAATTTTTCAATCAAAACAAGATGACACTACAGACTTGGTTGCTTCTACACATTTTCTATTGGATGCACTAATGAGCCACTTTCATACATATGGAGAATGAAATGGAAGAAGTTCATCCAATCAAACTAAATTAGGGCGTTATAAGGGGGGAGGAGTCCTTTGACAAGGAACCATTAGACCCATTAGTACAATTGATATCAGAGCAGGTAACTCTAGTCTGATATAAGTCGAATCTTGGTTACAAGTCAATTTATCACTCTATTTGCTTGTTTGCTTGCTTTAGCTGGTCTCTTATTAATTCTGGAATTGATTCAATAAAGTCTAAAAGTTTTATGGTTGAATGTCGTTCAATAATAGGCCACCATTTTTTGATGGCACAAATTACAAATTACAAAAATCGCATGTAAGTTTTCTAAGAGCTCAAAATTATGAAATTTAGAAAATTGTTGAAAAAGGTCATATGAAATCATTGGAGATGAAGATACTTGGACTAGAGAACAAATTAAAAAAGCCACATTAAATTTTAGTGCTATGAAATATATATTGCAATATGCTATGCACCCTAAGGAATACTCTAGGGTGTCTATGTGCAATTCATCAAAGAAAATGTAGGGTAAATTTCAATTAATCTATGAAGGAACATCTCAAGTCAAGGAGACAAAGATAACATGCTTGTTTCTGATTATGAACATTTTTATCATGAAATCAGATGAATTAGTCTCTGAAATGTTTGCCAAGTTCATGGTCATTGTCAATAGTCTGAAGGCTTTAGGTAAGGTGTATATGGATGCTAAACTGGTAAGAAAAATCCTTCATTCTCTATCACCTGCTTGGCACATCAAAGCAAATGTCATTGATGATTCTACGGACTTTTCTAAAATTACTTTGGATGAGCCCATTTGATCTTTAATGACTTACGAAATCAATTTGATAAGAATAGAAGAGCATATGCTACAAGCTACGCCAACTGCATTTAAAGCTTCAACTAGTAGCAAAGAAAAAGATGGAAGAAAAAAGATGAATATGAATCATTTGGATATGATGAGGATGAGATTGCCCTTATCACAAATAAATTCAAAATGAAAAGAACAAAAAAATTTAAGGTATGAAAAACTTTACTTTTGTAAATATTAATTTGAATAAAAATGAAAAGAAGACTGATAGTTTAATTCTTTATTATAGTTGCAGGAAGCCAAGACACATGTAAGGTGAGTGTTCTGAGCGTAAAAAATAAGTTAGCAAAAGATTCAAGAAGGATTTTATGAAGAAGAAGGCCAAGGCCATGTTGGCCACCTGATTTGATGAAGACCAGAGTGAGAAGAATAGTGATGCCTCATCAAATTCTGAAGAAGAGGAACTATGCTTCATGGCCAAAAGTGATGATATTAAGGTAAGTTCTTCATTTGAACAATACATTGTAGATGATTGGGAGGATGCTTATGCTATTTAATAGATAACTAGTCTGAAATGAGAAAAGAAAATTTGAAAAATGCCATTCATGATACATCTTTGACTGAAAAGATTTTTTAACTTGAAAAAAAATTGAATTCAGTAATGAAAAGGAAGAACTTATAAATAAATGGATGAATTCAAAATGAAATCTCAAAATGCAAAGAAAGAAATATTAAAACTTGTTGATGAGATTGAAATTTTCAACAAAAAGAAAACCAAGAAATGACAAATGAAGTGAGAAACTAAATAAATTCTTGAAGGAAAAAGATCAAGTAACAAAAAATTTTACAAATGGCAAGGAAAAATGAGATGCACTGTTAGGTTTGAAAATGAATGCTAGAAAATATGGTTTGAGATTTAAATCAGAATAAAATACAAAATTATCATCAACATAGTAGAAAGCAAAACCTTCAAAGATCCCATTAATAAAATTTGTCAAAAGTAATAATTCAGAAAACCAAAATGAGAAAATAGTGCTACAGTTAAAATTGTCAAACAAAGCAAAACTAGTCAAAAGAATCTAGAAAAATTGACTTCTATCTTCCACATGTCGACTTCTGTGACTCGGAAAAATAAAAGACCAGTTAGGAAAACTTACATAAAATTAAATATAAAAAATCATGAAAATTTAAAAACATACTTTCAACAATATAACTGATGATCCAAGATACCAATGCAATCCATTGGATTAATGTTTGGGATACATGGCACTATGGTCCTTATCAATACAATAATTCTTGGTCTAACCCTCAATTCATTCATTCAAAAACATTTAGACTATTGTACATTTCTTAAGGGGCATACCCTGAGGACTTGCAAAATGGCAACTCTCAACTCACACTAGTACAAGAGCTCTCACGCTCACACTCCCACATTGCTGGCAACTCACGTGTAACAAGCCACTAGCACAATCGTCCAGCATCAAACTCCTGCGATAGCGAGCTTCTACCTGAAGAGAGTAGGGGCGGGTGAGCCTCGCGAACAAGGCCCAATAGGGATAACCAATCCCTTACTAGCAAGAGCAGTAGGAACTCCAAAGAAAAGTGGAAGCAACTACTCTAGAAAGTAGTAAAGCGAGAAAAACCTACTGCAAGGTACTACAAAGCAGCGGAACAGAGGAATGCCATGACCCATAACCAGGTCGGGCTAGTCACGACTCCCCCAAAACTGACGGAGTCAGACAAGATGCGGAAGCAACCTCGGTACACACATACCGAGACAAAGAGCACACAGAACATCGGAGCAACCACGCGGGACTAGAGTCTCACCACATAAGCATAGCCATCCCCAGACATCCACATGCTCGAGAAGGTACACAGATTGGTGTCACCACAAACGACACCGAGCAACGATGTGAGAATGGCGTTACTACAAGAAAAAGCACTTTTAGAGACCGACTTTTTCGGTCTCTATTCGGTCACTATTCGGTCACCAAACAGCCCAGAGACCGAATAGTGACCGAATAGCGACCGAAATGTCAGTGAAGAATTTAGTCACAAATCTGTGACCGAAAATGTTCGGTCACTAATCAATCGCTGATAGTGACTGATTAGTGACCGAATACTTTTGGTCGCTGATAGTCGTCATCAGCGACCGACATATTTCGGTCGCTATTTCGATCACTAAATAGAGACTAAATTAGTGACCGCCGCCATCGGTCGCTAGTAGCGACCGACATATTTCAATCGCTGATTCAGTCACTAAATAGAGACTAAATTAGTGACTGAAGAAAATCGGTTGGTAGTAGCGACTGACATATTTCGGTTGCTGATTTGGTCACTAGACAGTGGCTGACATAGCGATTGACATATGTCGGCCGCTAATAGTGACTGACATTAAATCGGTCACTGTTTTAGTGACCGAATTAGCGACCAAAATATGTCGATCGCTAATCGGTCTCTATATTTTTTATTTTTTTATAATTCTTTTATTTTTTCAGAAAATCACTTGTTAAAAACTCCACAATAATAACATAAACATCCACAACAATAACAACATCCACAACAATAATATATGTCTACAATAATAATAAAACTGTCCACAAAAATATAAAAAAAAGTCCACATAATACTAATAATGAAATGAAAACATGAATCCTCGTCCATGTGCTCGTCCTTGTCTCCTCCTACGCCACCAGATGAAGGAACCTACAATGCATATATAACAATAATAAGTTAAATTTAAATACTACTATAAGTAATAATTAAACTAAACTAACTTGCTTAAGATGAAATTGAGCGTCGAACTCAAACCAGGAAGCCAAATTGAACTCCGTCAGTTTCCAATAGTCATAATCATTGCCCTGGCTGTGCTGGAAAAAATCGGAGGCCAATCGGATTAGTATTTCTAATTTCGGACCCCCAAAACTAAGTTCTTCATTTTTAAACTAAACTAACTTGCTCAATGTGAATTAGAGCGTCGAGCTCAAACCGACAGTCGAATTGAACCCCGTCAGTTTTCACAAGTCACACTCATTGCCTCGACCGTGGCGGAACAAACCGGAGGCCGATCGGATTAGTATTTCTAATTTTGGACCCCAAACCTAGCTAAGTTCTTCCTTTTAACTAAACTAACTGCTTAAGATGAAATTGAGTGTCGAGCCCAAACCGGGAGTCCAAATTGAACTCCGTCAGTTTCCACAAGTCACAATCATTGCTCTGGTTGTGTTGGAAAAGATCAGAGGCCAATCGGATTAGTATTTCTAATTTTGGACCCCAAACCTAAGTTTTTCATTTTTAAACTAAACTACTGACTTTTAATGTGAATTTGAGCGTCGAGCTCAAACCGGGAGTCGGAATTGAACTCTATTAGTTTCCACAAGTCACAATCATCACCCCGACCATGTTGGAACAAACGGAGGCCAATCGGATGAGTATTGCTAATTTTTGACCCCCAAACTTAGCTAAGTTCTTCCTTTTTAAAGAAAACAAAAGTAAACTAACTTGCTTAATGTGAATTTGAGAGTCGAGCTCAAACCCGGAGTTCGAGAATTGAACTCTGTTAGTTTCCACAAGTCACACTCATCGCCTCGACCGTATTGGAACAAACTGGAGGCCGATCGGATTAGTATTTCTAATTTTGGACCCCAAACCTAGCAAAGTTCTTCCTTTTTAAACTAAACTAACTTGCTTAAGATGAATTTGAGCATCGAGCTCAAACTGAGAGTGCAAATTTAACTCCGCCAGTTTCCACAAGTCACAATCATTGCCCTGTTCTTACTAGAAAAAACGAAGGCCAATCAGATGCGTATTTCTAATTTGGGACTCCTAAACCTAAGTTTTACATTTTTAAAGTAAACTAACTTGCTTAATGTGAATTTGAGCATCAAGCTCAAACTAGGAGTTGGAATTGAACTCCGTTAGTTTCTACAAGTCACACTCATCCCCCCGACCGTGTTGGAAAAAACCGGAGGCCAATCAGATGAGTATTTCTAATTTTTGTCCCCCAACTTAGCTAAGTTCTTCCTTTTAAAGAAAACAAACAAAACTAACTTGCTTAATGTGAATTGAGCATCGAGCTCAAACCGGGAGTCGGAATTGAACTCCGTTAGTTTCCACAAGTGACACTCATCGCCCTGGCCATGCTCAAAAAAACTGGAGGCCGATCGGATTAGTATTTCTAATTTTGGACCCCAAACCTAGCTAAGTTCTTCCTTTAAAACTAAACTAACTTACTTAAGATGAATTTGAGCGTCGAGCTCAAACCGGGAGTGCAAATTGAACTCCGTTAGTTTCCACAAGTCACAATCATTGCCCTAGTCGTGCTGGACAAAACTGAAGGCCAATCGAATGAGTATTTCTAATTTTAGACTCCCAAACCTAAGTTCTTCATTTTTAATCTAAACTAACTTGCTTATGTCAATTTGAGCGTCGAGCTCAAACGAGAGTCTGAATTGAATCCCGTCAGTTTCCACAAGTCACACTCAACGCCCGATGTGGTGGTGGAACAAATCGGAGGCCGATCAGATTAGTATTTCTAATTTTAGACTCCCAAATATAGCTAAGTTCTTCCTAATTAAACTAAACTAACTTGCTTAAGATGAAATTGAATGTCGAGCTCAAACCGGGAGTCCAAATTGAACTCCGTCAGTTTCCATAAGTCACAATCATTAAACTAACTTGACTAACTTGATTGTTAAAATAAATAAAAAACTAAATAAAAATCAATTTACTCACATGAGGGGCCTGTGCTGAGTCGATGGTGCTGCCTGAGGAGGAATGCTGACTAGGAGAGGGCCTGGGAGATAACCTGGGAGAGGGTCTGGGAGAGGTGGGCCTGGACTGCGTCTGCATCTGGACCAGACGAGCCTCCATCGTCTGGACCAGATGACTCTCCATCGTCTCGACCAGACGAGTCTTCATCGTCTGGGCGAGACGAGACTCCAAACCAGATATCGTATCTGTAATGAAGCCCATCATCTCACTGGGAGAAGTACCTGGAGCACCAGTTGATGTGCTGAATGCACTAGTCAGTGAGGCTGAACTCGAGGTGCCAGATAACACCCTGCTCGTGTCCATACTGTGCCCAAAACCATACACATGGCCTTTCTTTGGGGCTCCAGATGCCGCAACCCATACCTTAGGATCTAACTGCGGCTCCTCCTCCTCCCCAGCGTATTTCTCTGTCATTTGTTCGCTATACAACTCCTGCAAAAAAAAAAAAGTCAATGTAATATTAATTTGTAATGAGAAAAATTAAATAGTGAATAACTTGTAAACTTACCGCCACCTCTCGGGCTCTATCGCTAATGTATTGATCCGTTCCTTTTTCTTATGTGTTTTATCAAATACCTCCAAAAATGTCGGATGCCTTTTTAGCTCCTTTTCCTATTTGACAGAAAAACATGACATAAATGAGTACCTAGAAGAAAAAAAGATATCACAAATGGACAAATTACTTACCAATCTAGGTTGATGGGTCACAAAGGAGACGGACCCACTTGTATGCATGTTGGCCTCTAGATTGGCCGCCCGATTCACTTTCATTGTTGTGGATGTTTGTTGCCACTCTCTCTGCAGCCCATATGTTGCACAGAGTTTCCCAGGAGTCTCTCCTCATCCATGTCGGTGCCTGCTCCCTCCAAAGAGTCGGGTCTGCACTCTGAGAAACTTTTTGTGCATTTTTCCTTGCATTATACAACAAATGCTTAAAATTGATCAGGTAGTCATCGTCCATACTAATCGAGACCGTGCCTCGTCCGAACGATGCGTGAATCGATGATTGCTTTATATAGATAAGAGTTAGTTAACTGAATGTAGGAATAAGAAAACAAATTAATTATAATAAGAAATTACATACCATGAACATCTGATACAACAACTGGGCCTCCATTGGGAAATCATTGAATCTATGAATAGGCCCAAGAAAGTGTGCTTGAATTGTTCTTGTGATAAATTGAGACGCTTGAGCGGGCTCGATTTTATCACTGAAATATGTAACTTGTTACTATGAATTTATGAACTAAATATACCTCCTTCATAAAAGATACATACAAGTTTATTACATACCCATTGATCCACACCTTTCGCAGAGTGCTCTCATAAAAACTACCTCCCCCCTCCAGGAGACTAACAACATCCTCTGGCACCGAACCTGGACAAAAAGCACAATGACATAACTAATCTACAAGAATATAAATAATGACTATACAAATACCCTGAAATTTAAATATACATACCTACTAGTGTATTAGGAGAAGGTGTAGATTGACCCTAGCCTGTAACATTTTAATGGCATCAGAATCAATGCACAATGAAAGTACAACTTTAAATATACATACCTGCTGCTAGAGGAGGAGACACAGATGCTGGACCAGCAGCTGTAACAAGAATAGATGGCATAAATAATGAGGAAGTGTAAACTCACACGAACCTGTAAGAATTTTATGGCAGAAAGATCAATGCACAATAAAAGTACACCTTTAAATATACATACCTACTGCTACAGTAGGAGACACAGAGGAAGGACCAGCAACTGTAACAATTTTAATGGCATTATAAATATGTATAAATAATGACTATACAAATACTTACTACTTGAAATATACATACCTGGTACTCTAGGTTGAGGAGGTGTAAACTCACCCGAACCTGTAAGAACTTTATGGCATAAGGATCAATGTACAATGAACGTAGAACTTTAAATATACGTACCTACGGCCACAGGAGGAGGGACAGATGGAGAACCAGAAGCTGTAACAATTTTAATGGCATTAATACTATGCATAAATATAACACAAAGAAAACTACACTAGAAAAATATACATAGCTAATGCTGGAACAAAACCCTCCCACGGAGGCTCCTCCCAGAACTGGAGCCCGATCGTGCTCCACACACCATATCTTCATAGGAACATAAAAATTAATGTTCATTAGTCAATTGCTTATATTGAAAGTGAGCTACTTTAAATATACTCAACAGATGTGAAAAAATTTCTACCCATTTTTAATTGATATCCATTTCTCCTCAGATGATGACGATATATCTAATTCAAACCATCTTCATCATCATCTTCACATTCATCACAGGTATATTCTCCTCCTCATCAGAACTTTCACATTCAATATCTGTTGGCCTTCCACTATTGCCTTTCATCTCACGTGGATCGACTTCTTCGACCTCATTTCCTTGAGACAAGGAAATTGGTGCTTCAGATTCGTCTTCTCCAATATGAGTTGTCAACTCTACATTTTCAACTAAGTCTTCTTGAAACAATTCTGTTTGACCTCTTCAGGTGTCTGATCAGTAATATCCAATCATAATCAGAGAATAGTCTTGACTTAACTCTGCAAACTACCCACCAATCATTTCGTTGTTTGTTTGTAGATGATGGATAGCTTGTATAGTACACCTGCTAGGCTTGTGTGACTAAAATGAATGGCTCATAAGTATTCAATTTCGACTTATGTTTAAGCTCGACAATCCCATACGTTGTGTCATTTTGAATGAAATTCAGATCAAACCAATGACACTTGAACAAGAATATATTATAAGGTGGAGAAAGAAAGTTATGAAGCCATGAGGCCTGTACATTGGATTCTCTGTGTCTGAGACTAAGCATTTTAATGTCCTTCTGCTTCTTTCCCTATCCCATCTATGTGATTAAGATAGGGTACGTGAAGATATATATAATAGGAAGTTCTATGCCACCTCGTCGACCCATGATACATGCATGTTGTAGGCGCGTGCCAAGGGACTGCAAGGAAGGGATGGGCCAACCCACTTTTTTTTGGCTTCCCCTTGGATTGAAATTTGAGGTCCCCACCCTTCTCTATAACTATATATATAGATAACCATAAACACATGCATAGAACTATAACCAAATATATGTAGCTGCAACAACCAATATAAACTATAAATATGCATATATTATCACAAATGTTCTATACAACCATCCGCAACCATAGGTATCATACTTAACTATAAACATATGCATACAATCATAAGTATCAATATATAACTATTAACACATATATATACCTATAAGTATTAACATATAACCATAAGCATATATGAGAAATGTTTAAGTATTCTTTTTACATATTATATACACTGTAAATATATATATGCAATCATAAGCACTAATATACAACTATATATATATATATATATAATATATATATATATATATATATATAATATATATATATATATAATATATATATATATATAGCCACCCAATCACACCCTTCCCTTACTGTGTGCTAAGGCATTCCCTATCCATAAACACTAAAAGGCGAATCTGGGTGGGGGGGGGGGGGGGGGGGAAGGGAGGGGGAAAGGGGGAATATGGTTTGGGATAGAAGAGAAACATGATTTGGTGGGAAGGTTTGCTTAACCCGATGGTTTATAGGTTATAAGGGGATAAAAATGATGTTAAAATACCCCACCTTCTTTTGTGGGTTATCTTAACCCCCCTAATCACTGGACCCCACTTCTCCTCCCCAAAATTATTTTTCTTAAAATGTGAATTAAGCAACCCCCGGTTAAAATAACGGGGATTTAATTCTTATCTCCTAAATAAATTGGCCCTAATATGGGTATATATAGCAATCATAAGTATCATATATAATGATAAACATATACATACAACTATAAGAACTGATAAATAATTATGAGCATATGTTTATAGCCATATGCATATTTGTAGAACTATAAACGTATATATACAATACAAGTATCATACCACAATCAAATTATGAGCAACTATAAGCACCAGCATATAAGTACATTTATATAATTATAAATGCCATACACAACTATAGTCACATATATAAAACCATAATCAAATATACAACTATAAGAGCATATACAATCATAAGTACATATATATAATCACAAACATATATATATATATATATATAATATATATATATGCATAAGCATAATAATATAAGCATAAAGACATATATATGTGGTGGTGTTTTCATAGGTTGGGGGGGGGGGGGGGGGGGGGGGAGGGGGGGTCTTCCGCCGGTGGGGGTTGGGTTCACAGGTGGGGGTGGGAGGGGGGGAGGGCGGTCTTCGGCGATGGGGTGGGGGAATTTGACAGGTGGGGGTGGAGGGGGGTCTTCTGGTAGTGGGGGTTTCGGGGGGGGGGGGGGGGGTTCACATGGGGGGGGGGGGGGTTTCATAGGTGGGGGTGGAGGGGGGTCTTTCGGCAAGGGGGGGGGGGGGTAGGGGAGGGGGCAAGGCGGGGGGGGCGTGGGGCGGGGGGGGGGGGGGGGTGTTCCCAGGTGGGGGAAGAGGGCAGGGGAGGGAGGACAGAGAGACAGAGGGAGGGGGGGGGGGGGGAGGTAGAGAGAGACAGAGGAGGGGGGAGGACAGAGACACAGATGGAGGGAGGGAGGACTTACCAAAGGAGAAGAGGCTCCGGGCTTCGGCGATGGCGGCATCCGGCTCCGGGCATGGGGGACGACAGGAGAAGATGACGGCGGCGTCCAGCAATGGCGGCGGCGTCCAGCGATGGCGGCAGCATCCGGCGATGGCAGCAGCGTCCAGCGATGGCGGCGCACGGTGACGGCGTCTGGCAACAACGGTAGCGAACGAGAGAGAGAGAGAGAGCGAGTAGGGACGAAGGAGAGAGAGAGAGAGAGTGCGTAGGGATGGAGGAGAGAGAGAGCATGCGAATGGGGGGTAATGGAGAGCAATATTCGGCTATAGATACCGAATAGCGATCAATAAGTATCGGTCTCTATTCGATCTCTAAGGTTTAAGAATATAGAGACTGAATACTTTCGGTCACTATTCGGTCACTGTATAGTGACCGAATAGTGACTGCAAGTAATCGGTCAGAAAATTTTCTCCCATTCCCCATAAAAAAGTGAAAATTTGTGACTGAAATAAAATCAGTCACTATTCGGTCCCTAAATAGTGATCGAATAGTGACCGATTTAATCGGTCGTAAATGTTTTCCCTCATTTTCTGAAAATCTATCAATACAGTCACCGACAGCTTAACGGTCAAAATTTGACTGAAATAGAATCGGTCTCTAAAATATTTATTTAGCAATTGATTAGTTTCAATCACAATGCAGTCACTATTTAGTGACCGAATTGTGACCGAAATTATCGATCTCTATATCTGTCTCTAAAAGCACTTTTTCTTGTAGTGCGTCTCACCACAAGCATGGCCCCCTCAAACCTCCAAAAAGCACTTTTCCCTGTAGGCACCAAGGAACGAACTATAGAACAACGGTCGGGCCACACAAGGCGTAATGAGGAGAACATGCAACGCGGAAGCCACCAGAAGCACATGCCAACAAGGCCAGACCAATGATGCCCAAGGAAACTGACACGACCAGGCTACAACTACCATGTAGGCTAGGGAAATAGATCACACTTGTAAACACGATAGAGAAAACAATGTCACATCAACAACAACAACCAAGACACTGCCACTGGCACCTGTGAGGACACACGGCCACTTCCTCTACTATCCACGACTTATGCCTACAAACTCCCCAGAAGAGTGAGGCCAATGAGCCACAACAGAGAATACCACACATGAACAACCGCAACCTGGTCGAGCTGCGGCCCCATGCTTGACACCGTGATGTGGCTCCGAAACGAACGCCGAGAGAGGCAGTTAGAAGGACTAGCTGATCTGCGTCGGAAGAACAACCAAACCACATCGGCATCCAAGACTTAGCTAAGAGGGCTCTACAAATGACTCAATGTACTGTCCCCTACCATTTTCCCCTCAACCACCAGAGTCTGTCACTCGAGCACGCTCACCATCAGGAGAACTCCCTCAACCAATGCGGGGACTGGGGGTCCCAGGTAATGGTAATGACCTCTAAATGGAACAAGTCCTCGAGTGCCAAGCACCAGACGAACTGGGAACAAGTGGGGCAACCACAACAAGCAAATGACGCCACTGGCTCGTAATGAAGACAAGCCTAACAGGCATAGACATGTATGACACCCCTCTCGGAAACCCCCAAGATTGCCCTTGGCCAACAAAGGCACACACAACTGGCCAGAAACTCAGTAACAAGAAAGTGATCATAGGGGCGTCGCATTCAGAAATAGAAAGCGATGACCAACCCGTCAAAACCAAGTCGCGATAACTAGGGTGTCGCTTCTGATCAGAATGCGGAGTATCGACCCGTTGCGTTCAACATCAGAAGGCCAAACCATGAGTAGGCCAGTAGGCCTGCAACCAAACAGTACCAGAGCCAAAACGCGATAAGCAAACCGTCGTGACTCGAAGCAGAATGCGACACAGTGTCGGTCGTGACTAGAAGGTGACAACCTAGGTGACACCTTCAGATGATGAACGTGATGTATCGTGACCCGTCGCATTCACCCTCTGAAGGCAGAGCCCTTAATGAATACAGCCCCAAGGCTCACACCTACAAACCCAATGGTGCAACGACCACAGAAGACCAGTCTTGTGCCTAAGTTGGGGAAGACACATCTCCTAACAAACATAGGCAATGACCACCCTCGAAAAGGCCAAGAAATAAGGACACAAAATGAGCATGGTGACGTGACGGCTAATCTGTCTCAACCAGAATGTGACAGGTTGCCCGTCACCTTCTAACTGGTATCGTGACAGCCAACTTGTCACGATATCAAAGAGAAGACTGAAACTAGGGATGTGCCATCCCACAGTCTCCCCAAAGCCACACAAGCCACAGAAAAGAAATGGGAACGGGATACACACACCATGCACGACAAGAAACCAGCTTAAGGGGCACCAACACTCCTCGCCCACAAAACACAAGGATGAAGCTACGTGAAGAGGGAGCACCACCGGCAAGCATCCACCTGTGCAAACCCACAAGCACGGAGAGGATAGCTCGAAATCAAGCTCCATCTCCTCAAGACAAGAAGAGAGCAAGAGATCACTATTTGCAATTGAAGAGCCAGATCCGTTGGGGCCCTTCACATCAGAATGGCCATCTCCTCCTCGCTCCACGCCACTCCAACGCTCCATCACGAGCACGTTGGCACCTCCATGCCCAAAATGGCTGAGGAGGGAGAAGGGCGTCACATTCTCAATAGAACGCGACAGGCATCTTGTCACCTTCTCAAAAGTTCTATTAGGTCTTTTGACAAGCAGATAGCCTCCAGACCACATGTCACACATGTGTGTGTCTCAGGTGAATGCGACACCTGGCACATCGCCTTCACACACATGAGTGTGGACATGTGGCACACCAACGTAGGTTGTGTCGTGTTCAAGAACACGACACCCTACCCGTCGCGACCCTAACGGCAACACTAAAGGCAACCAGAACACAATATGTTACAAATCTAATCAACTTATAACAATTTCATCCTCAAAATTAAGGGCAAAACTTGATCTGAGAAAACAACAAGCACAAAGAGGCCACCAAGTCGCACCCTGGCCTCCCAGTGGTTACAACCACAACTCCGCCATGAATAGAGTGCTTAACCAGACAACTGATGACTCATAGGGCACACACCAAGGACGTGGAGCACACAACCGGATGTTAAAAACTCCACAAGCACGGTACACGCCAAACTAACCATAAAATAGCTAAAACTGTCAGTCATAAAGCATACGACTGGGTCCCTAATAGACCACGCTATTGAGACCAACCAGTTAATAACTCACTCTGTCACCAGTGACTCGACAGAGGACACAGCTATTGACGGCACACCAAGAAAATGCCAAGAGGTCAGCCACAAGATTCTACCAAGTGGCCTCGCACTACCAGCAATAGCTAGCACTTGTCGCCAGGTCAAATGCGAGTCTCAAGAGCGACCCAAAACCAAGTAGCAATAAGTTCACGATGAAGACCTCGACACGCAGGACAGTATCCGTCGACGCCACTCGATCTCACTAAAAAATATCTTTGTGGTCGGCAAAGACACACAACGACTTTGGAGCCAAAGAAAATTAAAACAATCGTTCCACAGGCACAAAATGTAGGCACAAAACCAGGAAAGACATCTGAGGTTGGGTCAAAACTAGGCAACTCATGACGTCGACACACCACACGGTCAAGCACTGGCAACCGAAAGGTCTTACTGTCTCCGAAGAAAGAGACTCCACCTCTGGCTTCCAGACTCTCGAAGACCATGCACGAGTGAAAACTAACGAGAAGTTGGCATCACACCCGCTACGCTTGCACGATGCCAAGCATGGGTGCCACCAAGCCAACCGCAGGAAAGTGTTCAATCGCAAGAACCGAGGCAACCGCAAAGGTTGAGAACAATGCCTCGACTAAGAAGGACCCAAAACAACACTGGTTTCCACCACCGACACACTCGCTCCCGAAGTGAGAAGGAGCACCTGAACACAAGTCACCACCCAAGCCGGGTGTACCACTGATAGGGCTACCTAGAGAAGGCGAAGTAGCCACCCCACAGCGGTAACAGTACAACCACAAGGCGAAGGCCAGCACACAAGCCCTAGAGGCATAAAAACTCAACGCCTCCAACACTAAGAAAACTTTTGAAATAATGACTAAGATTCAAAAATAGAACCCACGGGCACACTAGGGTGCTACCATAAGCACCAAAACCTACAGAAGGGAAGCATGCACAACCACACCAACAGCCCTAAAATGGCACCAGGCCCACAGAAGGGGACTCACCAATAGAGACCCACAAGAGAAACACGTAGAAAGCCAATGGCTTCAAGAGTGCAACAGGCACATCGGCTCATAGAAGTACCAAAACACCAGGCACCGCTCTGACCACTATAGGCGGAGAGGGCTACACACCAAACGGTGACAAGTGACCCCAAGCACAAATTGAGGCACAAGCAAAACATACACCAGAACGACGCTGCACAATCAGCCAAACAAAAGAAGACTGGTGCTACCTCACATTAAACACAAGGCACACCACCTACACTGTCCAGTCAGGCAACAAGGAACCAACACCGCAATGAACGGCACGGAAAGGTATATCATGACCCACGTGCCAAAGGAAACAACACGCATGAGGAGAGCAACCAGCTCGACCTCAAAATGGCTCATGGGGAAGGACTTTCACCACAATGGTCGCCACAGTGCGCAACACGGCACCAAATGCCATGGTAGAGCACCACCACACCGAACAACCCATGAAAAACAGAGAAGGAAGGCACACAACAGGCCTCTCCCGCACACGAAAGAGGAAAACTGCAACACAAGGCTAGCACTCACACAAGAGGCACATCCAGCCGAACACCCATGATGCTCTCCAAACAACCGTTTGCAAGAGCGCGTCGGGAACGAGAGAATAAGTGGAAACATTTAAAACCATAGGAACACATGCGGGGTCACCAAAACAACAAGAGACTTGGAAGCAAACAATGCGACAAATTGGCCAACACAGGCACACACATGGTGAAGGTCACTCACCTTGACCGCAGGCAGACAAGCCAACTAGATGCAACAGTCCAGCCAATAAAATTGCACAACACAACAGAATGATAGTGCAACACAACCAAGATGAGCACAAGGCAGAATAGTTCTGGAAAGAGCGTCTGCCAAACCATCAGAGGGGGACAACTTTTGGAGAACATCACTAGAGCACGCAACCCAACCAACCAAAAACATAGACTTTCAGAGAGAATGCCACAGCAAGTAGAAATAACGCAAGCCGGTTCTGGGAGAACCATAGCCAGAACCGCCAAGGCACAGTTATGGGAAAACCTGCCAGAACACACCACTCCTAACAACAGCATACCTTAGACCCTGAGGTAGCACAACAACAGCAGAAATGAGCACAGAATAGTCTTGAGAGAAACCCTCACCAAGACAACCACAAATGGTTTTGAGAAACCTCACCAGAACATAGGACAACCAAGCGATGCACCTCAACCCAAGGGCAATCGCAACAGCAACCAGAAATGAGTACCACACAGTTCTAGGGGAACCTCACTTCTGCAAGAACCAAAAAAGAAGAACTCCGGGACCACCTCACCAGAGCTCACAACCATCCAGCACAAGGCCGACAAACAAGCATAACCAAGTTTCGGAACACTCAACCAGCGATGCAACACAACACAAAGAACATCTGCTTAGCCCAAGCAATGATGCTGGCTGAGCATAGCACAGAGCGCAGTAGTGCACAAACAAGAGACCACAACCACACACACTCACCCCAACAACAAGGGGATAGCCAACAAGGCAAGGACACCTTCAACAAGTTTCACAAATAACAACCCTGCAGTGGTGAAGACCACACCACACGTAGGCACTCTCAGCCTTCACGACACACCCACACAGATGCGCAGGCTAACGACGAACCCAACCACAGCACCAGTGAACTGGATGACTACGCTCGTCGTACGCACACCTAGCAACAGCAGCAACAATCCCCCCCGCAGCTCACATGGGAGTCTTGATGGGAAGCCACGAACCTACAATACATACGAAAAGCTCACGACTAATATTAGCAACCACGGACAGGCCAGCAGCGTACTAGTACCTTTCTTTGGGAACAACCATAGTTATTAACTCATTATAAATCTCATCGGACCACTAAGCTCTGATACCACTGTAACGACCTGACCTCCCAGATCCCCGCCAGGGACCCCGAAGGTCGTGCCGCCACCGACGGATCTGGAGGCCCGGAAGGGTTAAAATTCAGTCTAGTGAGATAAGTAATGAATTCAAATAACTATAATGAGAAACTCCTTACATAATAACAAAAATTTGTACAACATGTCCCAAATAAAAGTATAGGTATAGAAAGAAAAGTGCAGTCCTTAAGGGGCATATCCCAAGGACTTGCAAAAAGGCAACTCTCAACTCACACCAGTACAAAAGCTCTCACGCTCACACTCTCACACTACTGGAAACGCATGGCGTAACAAACCACCAGCACAACCATCTAGCAACGAACTCATGCGATAGCGAGTCCCTACCTGAAGAGAGTAGGGGGGTGAGCCTCGCGAACAAGGCCCACTATGGATAATCAGTCCCTTACTAGCCAGAGCACCAGGAACTCCAAAGAAAAGCAGAAGCAACTATTTAAGAAGCATTAAAGTGAGAAATACCAACTATAAGGTACTATAAAGCAGCAGAACAGGGTAACGCCATGACCCACAACTATGTCAGGCCAGTCACGACTCCCCCAAAATTGATGGAGTTGGACAAGATGCGGAAGCAACCCTTGGTATGCACACATCGAGACAAAGAGCTCACAGAACCCCAGAGCAACCACATGAGACTAGAGTCTCACCACACAAGCATAGCCATCCCCAGACCTCCACGAGGTCAAGATGCTACATAGATAGGTGTCACCATGAACGACACCAAGCAACCACGTGAGAAGGACGTCTCAAGCCTCCACAAGGTTGAGGGCACTCAAGCAGAACCACCTCGGACTCCGGACACACCACGAGGTAAGGAACCCACACACACCGGTGCCTCCAAGGATATGCACCAAGGAGCGAACCACAGAACAATGGTCGGGCCCGCACAAGGCGTACCGAGAGAACACACTACGCGGAAGCCACCAGAAGCGCATGCCAATAAGGATAGACCAATGATGCCCAAGGAAACTAGACACGGTCAAGCTACAACCACCGTGCAGGCTAAGGCAATGGATCACACTTATAAACAAGATAGAGAAACATTAACAACCAAGCCACCGCCACTGGCAGTTAAGATGAAAGAAACACCGGCCACTCCCCTTGCTCGCCAGCCAACGATCCTACCTACAATGTAACGACCCTCTTTATACAGGGTACGATTATACCAATCAAACATCGATATAAAGGGCGCCTCTAGTGGGAACACGTTACTGCGACGACCTCTTTATACCAGTACGATTATACCAACCACATTGGTATAAGAACGTCATCACAGTGGGACGTATAACCAACACTAGTACACATGGCTGAGATGCTCATAAATATAGATACAGAGTAGCGGAAGTAAAAGAACTACTTGTTATTCATTTCATTTCATCCACATTTAACATATATGGTTCAAATAACAATTTTAAGAGAACTAAAGTCCACATAAATAAAATACTAAAATCAGATTACTAACTGTCCACAATTACATAATAGTTCTATCAATGCCTCATTACATACTATGAAAGCAAAAGTCACAACGTCGACTCACCAAGCTACTCGCCATGCTCGGAGTCACTCTCCACTGGTCTCTTCCAAAGGTGTCGGGTCACCAACTAAACCTGTACGCCGAACCAAGGAGTGAGTCAAAAAGACTCAGCAAATAACTCCATACACATCATTCATGCATACATCACAGTAGGTCTACATTCCAATTCACAAAGCGAAAAAATATAGCATGCTTGAACATTGATAAAAGACAACCTATCATGGTATTTCTACAAAATTTAAAACATATGGTACATGACTTAAGACATTCTAAAATAAATATCGATCACATGCTTACTACTCATTTCAATGCACATTAAGGTACAACATGATAGCAACTAACATGGGATTCTCACATGCATAAAAGGAAACATTCCTATCATGGTTATACCCATTCTTGCACATACACACTACATTTCATACACTTTAAGGTTGCTTTTTTGACATGATTTAGAAATCACATTCTTCGCATGAGAGCTACATTCCCGATTATACTACAACATGATAACAATTAACATGGATTTGTCACACATAATTGAGACCTACTCCTATAATGGATTCTACACATTTTTACACTTATAAACACATCATCATAAAAACATTAGGTTGCTGTTATAACATTATTCACATTAACATATCATGGATCACAATTTTACAATCTAACACATTAGTTTCACATGTTTGCACAATTACTCATTCACATAGTTCTCTTTTTTTTATTTTCACATTGCACGTTTACAACATATTCACATTATCAATTTACACATATTCACATTCACATTTCACAATTAGTGCCATGACACATAGTCCAAACCACCATTAGAAGACACGTCACATACACATAACACATAGACGCCACCTAGGCAATATAGTGACGACTCTTGGACTGCGCGCAGTCGGGGAGAACAAGTCTCCACCCTAACCAGTGGTACTTGTCCACCTCTAGGATTTCATCCTAATGCCCTTAGGATCTTAACACATTGAACCTTCCCATGGGGACTTTTCCATGGTATGGTTCCACGGCCCTATGGAAGCAGTGTCACACATGACACATTCTTACACATTACACATTCCGATTTTAACACACATATACACATATCTTTATATTCTCCCACTTATACAGATGGCTCTGTTTTCCTATTCATGATACTACTGTTGACAGAGATCAACATTCAGTACCTTACACTAATCAGGTTGAAACATACATAATCAACCATGTTTATATTAGCATGCGTTGAACACTCGTTTTCGCATGGAAATTTCGTAGAGCACTCTATAGTTATCCAAATAACATGAATTTTTGCCACACACTATTTGCAGGTTCATGACCTCACATGCAAATTTCCATATTTTTCTGAGTTATCATATATTTACAGAAATTAGAACATTCAGTCTCATGCTATTCATAATTCAATTTAACATGGAACATAACATGAATATCAGATTTGACAGTTCACAGCCCTGAACCTGACATAACATTGTCACAGGAATTTCCCCCAGATTATTGCACACACACAATTTACTTTAAATTTTATAAAAAACCTACGCATGTTTCTATTTCCCAAGCAGAAATTGCAATAAATCACCGAGCATGGAAAATTCCCAAAATTCAGAACATAGACTGAAATACCTACTCATGGTCTAACAAAATTATGGCATTCAAGCTCCTTATGAATACGCAACAGTAACTAACATCTCAAGTACATGCATTTTCAAAAATAAAACCATTCATGCCATTTACAGAATTCATCAGAGTCTCACCATACATTCCACCATTCATATTACATAACATATACGTTTACAATATATCCTCATGAGAAATCTTTCGGAAATTATTCATATAGACAGAAGAACAACTCAACACGTCTATCCTGAAGAACTTAACGACATAGTTTGGCCGTTAAAGGAGCTTAACGGATCATCGTTGGCCGTTAATTGAAGATCTTAACGGCAAGGGATCTTGCCGTCAAGTTCAGGTCTGTGCAAAGATACAGACCCGAGCTCCAAAAGAAGTAGAATTGGGGGGATCCAGGACACGATAGAATCTAAAAATAATAATAACCCTACTAGACACCTACATGGACGAAGTGGATGGGTTACTTGCCTCTTAATAAATCCCAAAGGGATCAAAGGTGTCGTTGAAGCTCTCCTTGGGCAGTCCAAGAAGCCTCCAAAAGAGCTCTCCTCTGGGGTCTGTGGTGTTGTAGCTTCCAGTCGGTGGCGGGGAAGCCTCCTCCTATGTCCAAGCTAGCTTCTAGTTGTTGTAGATCGCCGGATGAAGCCAACCGCCGGATCAAAGATGCAAAGTCCATCTCTCCACCAGTTCGAGCTAGGATTTTCTCACCTTGCAAAAGGCGAAGAGAAGTCCTTGCAGGTTGCAAAGGGTTTAGTTATAGGAGAATGGGTTAGGACATCACGCAGGGTGATGTGAAGGCCTGATAGCCGTTGAGGACATCTCCCCAATGGCTGGGCTTGCTTGCCCCCGGAATTCTGGGGTCTGCAGCGCATGTAGGTCAGAGATATTAACGTCCACATCCATGTCCGTTATTTAAGTATTAACGTCCAACGATATGGACGTTGACTATCATAGACGTCCACCATGTTGACGCCAAATGGCCCTTCGGCAGAACTTAAAACATGCAGAAACCATGCGTACGATGTATGTATATATATGTATAGTATACACACCATCACACATGCAACATACAAATTTATATCTGTTACACACATGCACACATAAGTATCAAGCTATATTGTACATAGATATCTACATATGCATATACAAGTACACACAAACATGAATTCACAGAAAATAGATAAAATGACAAAAAAATTGAGGGCCTTACACCTCTCCCCCTAAGGAAACTTGTCCTCGAGTTTAAACAAAACTACTCAAACACAAGCGGGGATACTTCTTCTTCATCGCATCCTCAAGCTCCCAAGTAGCCTCCTCTCGCGAGAAGTTCGCCATAGAACTTTCACCGACGCAATACTCTTGTTCCGGAGATGCTGAACCTTCCGGTCAAGAATAGCTACTGGTTGCTCCACATACGATAGATCTGGCTGAATCTCCACTGGCTCGTGGCTAATCACATGAGATGGATCTTGGACATACTTCCTGAGCATAGAAACGTGGAAAACATGATGAACACTAGTTAAAGCTGGGGGTAAAGCTAGCTCATATGCCACGTTGCCAAATCGTCTGAGAATCTCATGCGGGCCAATGAATCTAGGGCTTAACTTGCTATGCCTGCCAAACCTGACAACACCTCGAGTAGGTGAAATCTTCAAAAAGACATGCTCACCCACCTCGAACTCCAAATCCTTCCTCCTGTTGTCGGCGTAGCTCTTCTGCTTATCCTGCGCCGCAACAAGCCTCTCCTAATCAACTGAATCTTATCCGAAGTCTCCTGAACTAACTCCGGACCGATCAACTGCCTATCGCCGGTCTCCTCCCAACATAAAGGAGATCTGCAAGGCCTTCCATACAACGCCTCAAATGGAGCCATACCAATGCTCGCATGAAGCTGTTGTTGTATGCGAACTCCACTAGGGTAGATGACGCTCCCAATCATCCTTCCAATCCAGCAACACGCTCTCAACATATCCTCGAGCGTCTGGATAGTCCTCTCAGACTGTCCATCTGTCTGAGGATGAAATGCCGAACTGAGCTTCAGCTCCAAACCTAACGCATCCTGAAGACCTTCCACAATCTCGAAGTAAATCTCGGATCTCGATCCGAAATGATCGACTTCGGCACACCATGCAATCTAATGATGCTACTGACATACAATCTAGCCAAGCTCTCTACTGACTGCTTCTTCTTCATAGGCAGAAATGCGCAGTCTTCGAGAATCTATCTACAACTACCAAATCGAGTCATTGCCCCTTCTAGATCGAGGCAAACCCAAAACAAAGTCCATAGTGACAGCTTCCCACTTCCACACTGGGATCTCCATCCTTGCATAAGGCCGGATGGTCGCTGTCGCTCGGCCTTCACTTGCTGGCATACTAAACACCGGGATACATAATCCGCCACATCCTCTTCATGCCAGACCACCAAAAGGACCTCTTCAAATCCTGGTACATCTTAGTGTTACCCGGATGAATAGAGAATCGCGATCTATGAGCCTCCGCTAACACATGCTCACGGACATCTACCAAATCAGGGACACAGACACGGTGATGAAACCTAATCACATCGTCCTCATCACGAGCAATGCCTGCCTTGCCCACTAACTCTAGGAGTCTAGGGTCGGCTTTCTGTTGCTCGATCCTCATCCAAAACCGAGGACCTAAGAGATAACTGAGCTACAAAAGCCTGGCATAACGATGGCTCTAACTCAGTCAACGCACAAGCCGCATCCTCCAACATCTTCCAGTCCTGCTGGAGAGATGGTCTCTTCCTGCTCAGAGCATCCGCTACGACATTCGCCTTTCCAGGGTGATACTGAAGGTCGAAGTCATAGTCCTTCAAGAACTCAATCCATCTTCTCTGCCTCAGGTTAATTCCTTTTGGGAGAAAAGATACTTCAAGCTCTTGTGGTCGGTAAACACCTCAAATCACACCATAAAGATAGTGCCTCCAGATCTTTAGTGCATGAACCACTGCTGCAAGCTCCAAATCATGAGTCGGATAGTTCTTCTCATGCTCCTTCAACTGACGAGAAGCATAAGCCACTACCCTTCCTTGCTGCATTAGCACACAGCCTAAGCCAATCCGAGACGCATCCGTGTATATAGCAAAACCCTCTACACCGCTCGGCAAGACTAACCGGAGCTGACGTGAGCTTAGTCTTCAACAATTGAAAACTACTCTCACACTTCTCGGACCAGACAAACTTCACTCCCTTTCTGGTGAGCTGTGTCAATGGGGCGGCGATGGATGAAAATCCCTCAATGAATCGCCGATAGTAACCAGCCAAACCCAGAAAACTACGAATCTTCGAAGGGTCTTGGGGGTCTCCCAATCCATAACTGCCTGGACCTTTGCTGGATCAACTGCTACACCGGCACCGGAGATAACATGCCCAAGGAAATGAACCTCGCGCAACCAGAAATCGCACTTGCTGAATTTAGCATACAGCTTGTGCTCACGAAGAACCTCTAACACTACCCTCAAATGCTGACGGTGTGTGGCCTCATCCGAGAGTAGACCAGCACATCATCAATAAAAACACTACAACAAAGCTATCTAAATAAGGCCTAAACACCCTGTTCATGAGATCCATGAACGCTGCAGGGGCGTTGGTCAATCCGAAAGGAAGAACCAAAAACTCATAATGTCCATAACGGGATCTAAATGCCGTCTTGGACACATCCTCACTCCGAATCCTCAACTGATGATAACCAGATCGCAAATCAATCTTAGAAAAGACTGATGCATCTTGCAACTGGTCAAACAAATCATCAATACGAGGCAAGGGATACTGTTCTTCACTGTCACTTGGTTTAGCTTCCTGTAATCGATGCATAACCTAAGTGATCCATCCTTCTTCTTACAAATAAGACAGGTGCGCCCCAAGGGGAAACACTAGGGCGAATAAATCCCTTATCTAGCAACTCTTGCAACTGCCTCCTTAACTCGGCTAACTCCGCAGGTGCCATCCGATATGGAGCCTTTGAGATAGGAGAGGTGCCCGGAAGCAACTCTATGGTGAACTCTATCTCTCTATCCGGTGGCAATCCAGATATCATCGGGAAAGACGTCTGGAAAATTCTGCACTACCTCGATCTCTGCAAGAGTAGGTGACTCATCAGCCTCAGGTACTAACACTACACTGGCAAGAAAAGCGTCACAACCCTTGTTTACCATGCGCATCGCCTTCATGGCAGAGATGACTAACTTCCTGCCAAGTTCCTTGGCAAGGGATGAGAGAACTCGTCCTCACCAGGAATGCGAAAAACAATCCTCTTCCACGACAATCTACTAACGCATAGTGCTCCTCTAGCCAATCCAGACCAAGAATAGCATCATAGTCCTTCATCTTTAGCAAGAAGAAACACCCTTCTAGGACCTATCCTCAATGCACACAGGTAACGACGGAATGCACTTCCTAGTCGATACCGTACCCGCAGGTGTGTGCACAGACAAAGGGACCTCTAATCCTTGACTCTATGGCTGACTCTAGAGCTAACTGCCTAGCGAACGCTCGAAAATGAACGAGTGAGTGGCACCCGTATCAAACAAAACCCGAGCGTGCACACGTAGAAGTAAAAACGTACTTCGGTGACGTGCTCCGCCTGCTCGGCATCCTCTCGTGCTAGAGCAAACACTCGAGCTGGGCTCGAGGCCTTCCTAGTCTTCCGTAGCTGGCGCTGCTGCTGCTACGCTGCTGGGGCTGGCGCTCCGTGCTGGACTCCCTGCTGAAGTCTCGGACAATCCTTGATCTTGTGGTCGCTGCTTCCGCACTTCAAGCACTTTCTCGCAATCATCCAACACTCTGTACCACCATGAGTCTTCCCGCAATGGGGACACTCCTTCTTCACACCAGGGGAACGTTGAGAAGGTACCTGTGCACTTCTGGTTGTTACTGGACGCTGTGGTGCCTGGGACACTGTTTTCTTCTTGTCCTGCCATTGGAACGTAGCTGCAGGCCTCTTCTGCGAAGCCTTCTTCTCTTCCAGATACTGCTGCATCTCGCCTCCTGTCTACAAGCAGCTCTAAGTGCCTCGTCCAAGGTACGATGGTGAAATGCCACTAGCCTCGTCCTCAATGATGGCTTCAGGCCCATCACGAACTTCTTTGCTTTCCTGCGCTCATCTGTCACGACATAACATCATACAATTAAATAAAACAACTACACTTGATTGATTATGTAACCGAGCCTCCACTAAGCCTGGAGTGCAGCCTGGGTGTGGGGCTGCGTCTGCATGGCATGCAGCAAACCTACATGAACACTCCATAATCCACAGGCGGCGGTGGGGGAAGTACAGGACCCTGTGGTGCCGGGGCCTGCTGCTCCGCTGCTCCTCACGCCTCTTCTCCCCTCACGAGCAGGCACACCACCACGTCTACCTCTCGAAGCCATGGCTGCAATAATTTCAGCCACCATGAGGCTATGCTATTTAATTTCCTAACCATTTTTGTTATCTATTTCCACTCATTATTAATGTTTTCTACACATGTGGACTTTCCTATGTAGACTTAGCATGTTAATGGGGATGATGATTATATATATCTTCATGTGCAATCAACTCCGGTAGGCTCTGATACCATTTGTGACGACCCCAACCGCAACTGGCCCAACAACTGTGCTAGTGGTAGACTTCCCAGAAAGGTCACCCATCCTGGGACTACTCCCAACTAAGCACGCTTAACTTCAGAGTTCTTTTCCTGCTCGAGCTCTGAAAATGACTAGTCTGAGTTGTTGGTAGTTTGCAGATTTAGTCTATTTAACTATTCTAATAAGGGGTGTTACAATCTACCCCTCTTATATAAGTGACGTCCTCGTCACTGCTCACATATAGCACACAATCAAACCCCAGGCAGGCAAGTTCTAGAGGTGGCCCCACAGGCTCAAGAGGTGGCTTCCACTATGTAGCACTTTACGCCATTATGCCTCAAGAGGTGGCTCCCATAGCGTAGCACTTTGCCCTGTGTGGCACTTAGTTCCTGCACTTCCGGCTGGGCAAGGCTCTGATACCATTCTCTGCGACGACCCTCTTATACCGGTACGATTATACCAACCCACATCGGTATAATGAATGTCATCACAGTGGGACATATACCGAACACTAGTACACATGGCTGAGATGCTCCTAAATATAGATACAGAGTAGCGGAAGTAAAAGAACTACTTGTCATTTCATCCACATTTAACATACATGGTTCAAATAATAATTTTAAGAGAACTAAAGTCCACATAAATAAAATACTAAAATTAGATTACATAACTTGTCCACAATTACATAATAGTTCTATACAATGCCTCATTACATACTATGAAAGCAAAAGTCACAACGTCGACTCCACCAAACTACTCGCCACGCTCGGAGTCACTCTCCACTGTCTCTTCCAAAGGTGTCGGGTCACCAACTAAACCTGTACGCCGAAGCAAGGAGTGAGTCTAAAAGACTCAGCAAATAACTCCATACACATCATTCATGCATACATCACAGTAGGTTCTACATTCCAATTCACAAAGCCGAACATATAGCATGCTTGAACATTGATAAAAGACAACCTATCATGGTATATCTACAAAATTTAAAACATATGGTACATGACTTAAGACATTCTAAAATAAATATCCTATCACATGCTTACTACTCATTTAATCACATTAAGGTACAACATGATAGCAACTAACATGGGATTCTCACATGCATAAAAGGAAACATTCCTATCATGGTTTCTACCCATTCTTGCACATGCACACTACCATTTCATACACTTTAAGGTTGTTGTTTTGACATGGATTTAGCAATTCACATTCCTTCGCATGAGAGCTACATTCCCGATTATACTACAACATGATAACAATTTAACAGGATTTGTTCACACATATCGAGACCACTCCTATCATGGATTCTACACATTTTTACACTATAAAACATCATCATAAAACATTACAGTGCTGTTATAACATTATTTCACATTAACATATCATGGATCACAATTTCACAATCTAACACATTAGTTTCACATGTTTGCACAATTACTCGTTCACATAGTTCTTTTTTTTTCACATTGCACGTTTACACATATTCATACTACACAATTTACACATATTCACATTCATAATTTAGTGCCTTGACACAGAGTCCAAACCACCATTAGAAGGACACATCACATACACATAACACATAGACGCCACCTAGGCAATACAGTGACGACTCTTGGACTGCGCAGACCGGGAGAACCAGTCTCCACCCTAACCAGTGGTACTTGTCCACCTCCAGGATTTCATCCTAATGCCCTTAGGATCTTAACACATTGAACCTTCCCATGGGGACTTTTCCATGGTACGGTTCCACGGCCCTCTAGGAAGCAGTGTCACACATGACACATTCTTACACTTACAAATTCCGATTTTAACCACATATACACATATCTTTATATTCTCCAACTTATACACATGGCTCTGTTTTACTATTCATGATACTACTGTTGACAGAGATCAAACATTCAGTACCTTACACTAATCAGGTTGAAACATACATAATCAGCCATGTTTATATTAGCATGCATTGAACACTCGTTTTCGCATGGAATTTCATAGAGCACCTATAGTTATCAAATAACATGAAATTTTAACCACACACTATTTGCAGGTTCATGACCTCACATGCAAATTTCCAGATTTTTCTGAGTTATCATATATTTACAGAAATTAGAACATTAGTCTCATGCTATTCATAATTCAATTTAACATGGAACATAACATGAATATCAGATTTGATAGTTCACAGCCCTGAACCTGACATACACATTGTCACAGGAATTTCCCCAGATTTATTGCACAACACACAATTTACTGTAAAGTTTACAAAAAACTA
Source organism: Colocasia esculenta (assembly GCA_014218235.1). Taxonomy (NCBI): domain Eukaryota; kingdom Viridiplantae; phylum Streptophyta; class Magnoliopsida; order Alismatales; family Araceae; genus Colocasia; species Colocasia esculenta. The sequence goes on from JACBKR010002300.1 coordinate 38,436, forward strand.
CGCATTTTCTATTTCCAAGCAGAAATTGCAATAAATCACCGGAGCATGGAAAATTTCCCAAAATTTCAGAACATAGATTGAAATACCTACTCATGGTCTAACAAAATATGGCATTCAAGCTCCTTATGAATTACGTAACAGTAAACTACATGATCAAGGTCTTATCATACATGCATTTTCATAATAAAACCATTCATGCCATTTACAGAAATTCATAAGAGTCTCACCACACATTCCACCATTCATATTACTAACATGTACATTTACAATATATCCTCATGTGAAATCTTTCGAAATTATTCATGTAGAAGGAAGAACAACTCACTGTTCTTTCCTGAAGTACTTAACGGCAGAGTTTGGCCGTTAAAGGAGCTTAACGACATCATCGTTGGCCGTTAATTGAAGATCTTAACGGCAAGGGATCTTGCCGTCAAGTTCAGGTCTGTGCGAAAATACAGACCCGAGCTCCAAAAGAAGCAGAATTGGGGGGATCCAGGACACGACAGAATCTCATACAAATAATAAAACCCTACTAGACACCTACATGGATGAAGTGGATGGGTTACTTGCCTCTTAATAAATCTCCAAGGGATCAAAGGTGTCGTTGAAGCTCTCCTTGGGCAGTCCCAAGAAGCCTCCAAAAGAGCTCTCCTCCGGTTCTGTGGTGTTGTAGCTTCCAATCTGTGGTCGGGGAAGCCTCCTCCTATGTCCAAGCTAGCTTCTAGTGTTGTAGATCGCCGGATGAAGCTCCAAACAGCGGATCAAAGCATGCAAAGTCCAGCTCTCCACCAGTTCGAGCTAGGATTTTTCTCCTCTTGCAAAAGGCAAGAGAAGTCCTTGCAGGTTGCAAAGGGTTTAGTTTATAGGAGAATGGGTTGGGACATCACGCAGGGTGATGTGAGGCCTAATAGCCGTTCGGGACATCTCCCCAATGGTGGGCTTGCTTGCCACCGGAATTCCGGGGTCTACAGCGCATGCAGGTCAAAGATATTAACGTCCACATCCACGGCAGTTTATTTAAGTATAATTTCCAACGATATGGACGTTGACTATCATAGACGTCCACCATGTTGATGCCAAATGGCCCTTCGGCCAGAACTTAAAAACATGCAGAAACCATGCGTACGATGTATATATATATATGGTATAGTTATACACACATCACACATGCAAACATACAATATTTATAACCTATTACACACATGCACACATAAGTATCACTAGCTAATATTGTACATAGATATCTACATATGCATATACAAGTTACACACAAACATGAATTCACATAAAATAGAATAAAATGACAAAACAAATTCGAGGGCCTTACAGTAACCCAACACAACAAAGTAGGTAGAAATGTACATGTAATCACAAGATTTGCTCCGTAAATAATGATGATGAAAATAAAGAAAAGGACCGTGATCGCCACCAAAGTAGTTGCAAAGATGATAGGAACGAAGAACAAATGCTAACTACCGGCGGGGCAGAGGACCCCTCTACGGTGCCGGGGGAAGAACCTCCAGGCCTCCCATGGAGGTGGACCCCCTAGAGGCACAGAGAGGGGAAGAGGCCATCAACCCCAAGTAGGTGAGTGCCTACACCTTGACTCATGTGATTGATGTGTGGAACGGGAGGGAACAAGGTGCTAGGCACCTATTGTAGGGCTTTTGCCCAATGTGGAACGACTGGGGAACGACTATTGGCCGCCCTTGGTCACCCTGTGAACGCGATAGGTTGACTGTCACCTTACCAGGGTGAACGCGTCACTCTGGGTGTCGCATTCAGAAGGCGACGGGTCGCCCATCGCCTTCAGAAACCTGAACGCGACGCCCATTATGTCGCGTTCAGAAGGCAACAGAGGCATTGTCGCAACCTGAACAGTGTGGATTCTGACTGACTTTTTTACTTTTTGTGGCTGTTTTGCAGAGCGAGCTACAGTTCCGACTTGGATGGGCCGTCGTCCGGGCAGCCTACTAGGGACTGTCGGACTTCTAGAGGGCGCGACTGGAACAGATGGGCTTCGGCCCGTTCCTCAGGATGGATGAGCTTACGCCAGACGTGGCGTTAATCCAGGCACTGAAGGAGAGATGGGACCCCGAGTGCCATACTTTCCTTCTCTCATGGGGTCACATGATCCCCACACTAGAGGACGTGGCACGGATCACCGGCCTAAGGGTGGATGGCCAGGCGGTGACAGGGGTGACTTATACTTGCTACCAGGAGTTAGTGGAGAGGCTCCTGGGGCTGGAGGTGACGAGGGAGAGGTCATCCTTGGTGCCGAGGATGAGGCTGCAGGCGAGTCTAGGGGTGGCTGACACTCGCCACCAGACTGGAGAGGGGCAGGCGGAGTATATGGCCCAGTTGACGGTTGATGCAAGAGTAGTGCTGGCGGAGGAGGAGGGGGC
>JACBKR010002301.1:0-36000 GCA_014218235.1 Colocasia esculenta
CCCCCCCCAAGTCGGGTCGGGTCGCCAGGGGCCGACCTGACTCAAAATCGGCCGACTCCGCTCCGAGTCGGCCGACTTTGCCATCCATGGACTAAACAGCTTTTGCAGAATTGGCCCTGAGCCAACTCTAAGTCCATTTTTGCAGTCTTTTCCACAAACGTATAGCTTGAATGTTTTATTATCTTTCAAAAGGTCCTTTCCATGCTGTATGATCTATTTTCCAAGAAAACATGTACCTAAAATTGAGTTTTTTTTTTTCTTCTCATTGTCTTGACTCTTTCAAGAATCAAGAGTCCAAGAGAATCACATTTGGGAAAAGAGTCCAAGGGAACCTTAACAATAACAATCGCTGCATGAATTCTTGAACCTAAATTATGTGTCCATGAAGTTAGAGTCTTGCTTGATGACTAGAAGTATTGGAATGTTAGTGATCACATTTGTGTTCCAGATGATCTTGGTAGGTACCTAGCACTTCCTTTTTTTAGGGCTGAAGTTAGTCTGGTCGCTGGCTTTCAAACTTTGCCAAAATTTTGGATCCTTTGTGGGATCTAGCCAACCATGATTTGATTGATGAAGTTTATGGAGGGGATGATGATAAAAAGCCTTTAAACCCATATAAATTTATTCACAGGTCACTTCATTCCTATATTGGTTCTGGCATTTCCTGTTTCCACCTTTGAACTTGAGTTTTGGGTCATCTGTTTTGCACCATTACATAATCTCCTACCATCTTTTTCAGGGTGTGTCTCTAAGCTGTATGACACCACTGAGGTTCCTTGTCTTCTTTTAAGGTTGGGGGGAAGGTGTGGGGAAGATTTGTTTAGTCCCATGTGGCTATCTATTGGTCCTTGACTCCTTTATGCTGTATTAGTTTTTGACCTCTCCACCCACCAAGCCAAGTTTTGGTTAACTGATAGGTCCAATAATACAGATGCATTAAACATTAATATTTGATTAACCAATGATAGTGTTATGTAACTCACTTGGCAATCACTGCAGAACATGTCGTCTTTACTCCTTTCAGTATCATCAATCCTATATGTTAGTTCTCAGAATTGTGCCTTATGCCTAATGCCATTATTCTTCACGTTCTTGTTTATTTCATATGATTCTGACTTAGTGCATAACCTGTAAAATCCTCTGAAGGATTTGGGGATAACTAGTTTCGTGTTTTTCCAGGTAATCCCTCAGATATCTTGTCCAATTGCACTATTTTCATATTACAACCAATTTTGAAGCGTGGCATTAAGGAATTCATGTCTACTATAAGAAATGTTGGTGTGCATGGTAATGTATAACTTCTTGGAAGTTATAAGTGCAGATTGAATATCTTCATGTCTATTTAGTTCATTGTTTTAGTCATCTTCCATCAGTTTGCTCGTTAGAAGTTGAAGCTAAAAAGAAATACTGTACCTGTTAGTGATTAAATACTCATTATTTCCATCAGCAATTTATACTGAAAAAGAAAATGGATATGTGTCCATTGGCATATGATTTTCTGTGCTTGGTGACTTCTTGTTGGCAAAATTCATATGGAGGACAAGAATTGTATTTTTTATCTATTTCTATTTGTTAATTAATTAATCATACCATTTCTTCCAGTGACTTGGATTGTCTAGAATCTCTGTATCAGAAGATTTAAGAAGTTGGTTAGGAACCATACCTCAGCCAATAGCCATAATCAATCCCAGCAGTTGATTGGTTTGTATTGCAAGTTGAATGCTTCTGTGATCCCATCCTGTAGTTTTTGCATGATTAACAATGGAAGTTTTTATCTTGCTTTCGTGATAAGTGGATTGTGATTGATTACTAAATTACTTCATCTATTCATCCGCCATCATGCCTTTAAGAAAGAAGCTTCTACACTTGCCAAACTCGAATTGGCAAAAGTTGTTGGCGCCCATGGTTAGGGCTGTAAAATGGTCCGATCTGGGTAGGATCTGACCTGGTTCTGGAAACACCCAGATCCATATTATTTGCTACTCAGACCCAGAACCATTTACTCTCATATAATTTCAGGTTGAACATGTAAGACCTGCTGGGCATCCATTTCTTCTTCTTTCTCAATCATCCTGTTGAAAGCATCGGCAGAGGACATGATGGAGGAGGAAGGTGACCAATCCTACATGTTGACTGGCCATCCTTGGCAACAGCCAAAGACCTTTGTCCATCGCGGGCACAAGTACCTACACACCCCCACCACCCAAAACCAAAAAAGGGGGGAAAAAAGAAAGGAAAACTATGTGACTTCTGGGAGAGGCCTCCAAGAACAAGACCGCTGCCACCCAATAGATTCCATGGTGAGTGGTATGTGTTGTTGCCAAAGAACCACAACATGTAGCAGGTAACAACTGGGAATTCCACTGGATTCTGTCGAGTGATTCTAGAGATTGCCAATTGCCATGGATCTGATGATGGTTGTTCCTTTTCTTGTTGTTGTTGTTGATAGGTAAGTGTGGGGGCGGGGATTTGAACTTAGGACCTAAGAGTGTGCAATGGAGGGTCTTAACCATTGAGCTGCTCCTTACGTACCTGATGATGGTTAGTTCATAGTTGCGCATTTGAACCCACCACTTGCATCACACAGGATTTTTAACTACCACTGAACATCGTAAGGACAGCTTGGGAAGCTTGTTGCGGGTCGTGAATCAGCCCTACCACTGCCCTGGACCTCCAAGGTCACAGCTGCCACTGTCACTGGTGCCTCAGGGGGCATCGGCCCTGCCATTGCCACCCAACTCACATCTCTCAGTCATCATCTCTGCCAACAGCACCCAGGCCAATCTTGCCTCTGATGTGAATACCCCCTACAGCCTCCCCCAGCTTCTCCAAACTGCCCTGAACAATTGCCTTCTGTGTGATGTCTCTATAGCTGTATGTGAAGGTCACGTTCTATGCCATGGAGATTGGAGCAAGCCTTCGATAGCCCCACCCAAATCCTAGTTGTCTGTGCCAACATTCTCAACCCAACTACCCTTGCTGCAACCTCCATCCAAAAGCTGTGACAATTGCATTTGCAGATCTATACTCATGCTCAAGGACCCAGCGTGGCTGCGGGTATGAATGGGACTCCAATTTAGGTCCAATTTTTTTATGTGGACAATCTCGGAGGGTCCCGTCCACACTTTACAGGGTTGATTGAGTCTGGTATTGATCCTCATTCACCTACCCATGTGTTCACCCTCTATCTGTGACATGAAGATCATTAGCCAGTGTAAAAGTGTTTGATTATGCTCATCAGGTTTCTCGAGCATGGCTGGACAGTATAGTGACATTCACACCAATCATAAAGAAATGGCAAACAATGGCCAGAATGGATGGCCCAAAATGCAAAAAGTAGCAATTTTGCACTATTTCTGAATCCATGAATCCACAACTGAACAAATCTACAAATTGTGGCCTTAATCTATGCATTGGTTCCTTAGCAAACTTGGATCCACCAATCCACAACTGGCATTCAAGAACAAAAGGTCCAACCAGGAACAACAGGAACTGCAACGGCCTTGAAAAACTCCTATGTTAGAGGATAAATGATGTGTCTTCTCCAATCTTTACCTGGAAAGCACTCTGATTCTTCTGCCACTGGAACCACAAGATCTGCCATATTTACCAATCTTGCATTGTTGGAGACTCATCTAAAGAGGTTGGGGGAACCAGACCTGTCAGATGTGCATTTTTTGCCGTGTCCGGAGGCAAATGTCTTAATTAAGGCCAACTGACTCGTTGAAAACTTTCCCCAATTTCTAGAGCCTAATCAACATTCCAACTCACAATTGGCATGTATATTCTCCAAATTTTACCCTTCTTCTATTGAGATCTATTCGCAAATATTGATAACATAATTGCACCAAGTACTCTTAGAAGGTAGTCACTGGTAATGGATTTTGTTTTAAATATTGACTATGGATCACAATTAACTGGAAGGGGAAAAGAGGAAGTTAAGGATAATTGCCAATATGGTGATGATGGTTGTTTCACACGTGAAAATTTTCTTTTAAAATATCCATTTCGTTGGATAGATATGCATATATTTCTTTTCGGCATATTATTAGTTTTACATACTTGATTTATTAGATGATTTAGGGTTCGAGTACTAGACCTTTTCCCACCGATCAGAGTCGATGTTAATTTACATCGAATGAGTCAAAACACCTTTGATTAACTGCCAAGAACGTCTTTGGTCTCTATCCATTGTGACAATAATGATCTTGATGATCACCTGTTGTGAGTGCATTCTCTTGCAAAGGATTTTGAAGAGTTTATTTCCTTGTACATATGTAATTTGAATTACAATCGGTCTTCATACCTTTAGAAAGGTTCCGCTTAGGTAATCGGGTCTTTAGGATTACAATTCAGTCACAGTCAGACTCTTTGAATTTGTTTCAGTTTGCATTTGGATCTATTGAATTTGCTTCAGTCACCTTCCGGTCATTGAATTTGTTACTATCACGATTGGATCATTGAATTTGATTCGATCATGATCGGACCGTTAGATTGCAAGATGATCACTATCGGTCGGTTGGATCTGCTTCATGGTCATGATCGCCCTTTTAATTGTAATCGAACCCTTAGTTGACTTGATGTCCCCAAAGGACATTTTCACAGAAGATGGAGGCATATTTGTAGCTTCTTACCCTTTTTGGGCATGGAAGGAAGAATCGCCGGATCGAGCCAGAATCGCTCGATCCCGGATCGGATCGACCCCCCAAGGGTCGATTCCCCCTTGAAGAACCCCAAAACCCCACATTTCCGCTGGATCGACCCAACTCAGTAGGATCTGAGTTGGATCGCTCGAGTCGAACCGGATCGATCGATCCCGGCTCGATTCAGTCGATCCGCCGGGTTCAGTTCAAATTTGAACTTAAGGCGCCGGATCGACCCTTATCGGGTCGAATCGATCGATCCTGCGTCGATCCGACCCGATAAGGGTCGATCCCGATCGATCCGCGGTCGATCCCCCTTATTTCGGCCCCTTCCCACCCGAGGACACCAAAGATGCAGGTTTTGGTGTCCTAGGAAGGAAGGAAGGTCCCCCTCCCCCCCCCGCTCGGCTGCCTCCTCCACCGCCGCCGGCGTCCTCCCAGCCGGCCTCCTCCTCTCCTCTTCTTCCTTTCTTGTTCTTGTTCTTCTTCTTCTTCTTCTCTCTTCTTCCTCTTCTCCTTCCTCTTCTACTTTTTCTTCTAAACCCTATCTTCTCTTTCAAGTTTGAAAGAGGTTAGAAGGAGCACATCCAAGGGAGATCTTCTTGAGTAGATCTCAAGAGATCTTACTCAAGCAAGGAAGAAGTTGTTCTTCTTAAGGTATATTTTATTTTTTAATTTCAAAATTCAGTTATAAATTCTGAAAAAAATGAAAACACATGTACACATGTTTAATCTTCTTATATCTTCTTATTCTTCCTTACATTTTGTCAATTAGACAAACTCCCAATTTCACCCTAATTGGCTAATTAGGTTTGATATTTGGGGCTTATGTTGTATTAGCACAATTAGAGATCAATTAAGTGTTCCAATCACTTAATTGACTTAATCATGCCTTTCTATGATAATGGAACTATTTCATTTCGGGAAATTAGAGAAAATCTCTAAATTTCACCCTAATTAGGGTTAATATTAGATGTATTATGTTTATAATTGTATACTTACACATGAATGTGTTTGTATTCTTAATTTGTTATAGGATTAGCAAGTATGGCTGATGAGGGACACGAGGAAGAGCAACCACAAGTAGACATTGGATGGAACACGGTGTCCTTATTGATGCTGCCTCTAAGAGAGTGCGGTGTAACCACTGTGGTAAGGAAATGAATGGAGGTGTATACCGCCTAAAACAACACATTGCAGGCATTGGAACAAATGTAGTAAAATGCAAGTATTGTCCACGGGAGTTAGTGAATGAGATGAAAGACTACATGGCTGGAAGACAACAACAAAGAGGCATACGTATTCAACATCAACAAGAACTGCATGAAGAGATTTCTGGGAAGGAAAAAGTAAGGCAGCTACAAGAACTGTTGATGTTGAGGACTCAGATGATACAGATTATGAGGATCTCTCACCTAATGAGAGAGAATGGCGAGAAGGACTACGGCAGAGTCGGCGTGCTGCCATGTTGGAAAGTGACATGCGAGGTTCCATAGTACAAGAGAAGGATCATCATCAGGGGCTAGTGTCACACGGCCACCGGCACCACCTATCAGGAGAGGTGGTTCAATGAGGGAACGGGACCAACTAGTGGGGTTGACACATTTTTGGAAGAAATCTTCATCAAAACAGCCTGGCATAAAGCATGCAATGAAAGGGGTAAAGGCCACAGCTGCTTCCGCTAACATGCAGTTAAAAACATTGTAAAATGGTTTTTGCATGCAGGGGTCCCAGCCCATACAGCATCTAGTCCTTATTTCCAAACGATGATAGATTCAGTTGGTGAGGCAGCCCAGGTTTGAAAGCTCCTACACCAAAGGAGATTTATAGCAAATATCTTGAAGAGGAATTGACTGAGATAAAGGATTGGGTGGCGTCATTCAAAGATATATGGATGGCAAGAGGTTGTACTCTTATGTGTGATGGATGGACGGGAACAACAAGAAGGTCCATGATTAACTTTCTTGTATATTGCAGTGAGGGTACAGTGTTCATGAAATCTGTAGATGCAAGTGGACAAATAAAAAATGCAGATTACTTGTTTAGGCTCATGGATGAGATGATTGATGAAATTGGCGAGGAACATGTAGTCCAAGTTGTCACTGATAATGAACCAAGTTACAAGGCAGCTGGAAGAAATTGATGGCAAAACGACATCATCTTTATTGGGTCCCTTGTGCAGCCCACTCCTTAGACTTGATGATGGAGGATATTGGCAAAGACAAACATGTGCATGACTTGGTGTCCAAGTCGCAAATGATTACTACTTTTATTTATGGACACAATAGAATCTTACATATGATGAGAGAGTGCACAGATGGACATGACATAATTCGTCCTGGCCCAACAAGATTTGCCTCACAATTTATTACATTGGAGAGTCTGCATCAGTTTAGACATGAGTTGGGCACTCTCATACACAGTTCCGAGTACTTGGCACATGTGGCTACATTGAGAGAGGAATCCAGACATGTGGCACATGAGATTTCTTGCTTGGTCAGTGACCATCGTTTTTGGGAGAGAATCCACTATTATTTGAAGCTAATAGAGCCTCTTGTACAGTGCTGAGGATGGTTGATGGAGAGGACAAGAATGACATGGGTTACTTATATGAGGCTATGGATAAAGCCAAGGAAAGGTTGAGAGAGAAGCATCCGCAAGCATATCAAAAATGGTGGAGGATTATTGATGCAGATGGGAGTCCACACTCCACCATGATTTACATGCAGCAGGTAAATGTATTATATCTTATTGTGCATATTTCTTATTAGCATATTGAATTTCTAACTTACTAGACATGTTTTGTACATATAGGGTATTTCTTTAACCCTAGGCATCAATATAGTGAGTCCCCTCACAATGATGGTGAGGTGCTCCAGGGGACAATCAATGTCATCGGGAGATTATCTAGGAGCATGGACGAAAGAATAGATGCTATGTTAGAGGTACATACAAGTTAAAAACTTCATTCCATTTTCATGTATTCTATATACTTTACAAGTTACACTTAGCAACTGTATTATACTGTAGATGGACAGATTTAAACTGAAGTTGGACATCTACAGAGATTATGATGTTAAAGAAGCAGTGACCAGAATGGGTCCGGGTAAGAACCTTCAGACTTAAGCTCATGCTTACTTCATAACAAAATGACAAATCACTTGTATTATGTGCTAATTCATTGTATGTTTTTTTTTTTGTAGGTGAGTGGTGGGTTATGTTAGACTACAAGACTGGTCAAAGAAGTCCACTTGCAAGGATTGCTATTAGAGTACTCAGTCAGACCACTTCATCTAGCCAGTGTGAGAGAAATTGGAGCACTTTCTCACTTATTCACACAAAAGTGAGGAACAGGTTGAGTGCAACTAGGCTAGAGAAGTTGGTCTATTGCCACTACAATATGAGGTTGAAGCTGAAATGCATTAAGATAGACAAAAGAAGAGCGAGGCAAGGCTAATGACTTTTGCAGGTAGTCATTGGGAGCAACGTTTTGCAGAGAGGGAAGCATTATCATCTCAAATTGATGTTGATGAGTTATTTGATGAGGAACACCCACTAAATGCATGGGTGGAAACAACAGGAAAGGGATGTTCCAGAATTTGACCCTCACGATTGCTCATGGGCGGAAGGAGAATTGGATGGAGTAGAGGCTGGAGATCCAGAGCTTAGGGTAAGTGAGGACCAACCTCTCACCCTCGGTCCTCTCTTCTCTCTGCCACGACACTCAGCTATCTTGCCAGAGACATCTAGAGTGCCTCCCACTCAGCCTGCATTAAGAAGAGCTGCAACACAAAAAGAGAAGAGTTCAAAAGCCTTAGAGTTAGAAAAAATAACATATGCCAGGCAAAAAAAGAGGAAAGTGCAGCAACCAATTCGTAGTGATGACACCACACAAGATCCAAATGATGATGATGATGATGATGATGATGGGGCTGCCACTGGGGCCACAGGAGTGGCCAGGGATATGCAGGAGCAGGATATACTGGGGCCACAGGTGTAGGGCTTACTGAAAGTTATGTACCAGAAACAGAACATCAGGGAGGCGGAGGAGAAGGACAGGGCATGGACAGGGGGATATGAAGGACAACAACATCATGCAGCCTATGAGTGGCCACCTTGGGAGCCAACTATAGTTCAGGGTCTACTCATATACCTGCATTTCAGCCTCCCATTTTACCGTACTCAGATATTAGTAGCTCACCTTATGGAGTACAAGGAGGATGGGACCTTGGCCTTCACAAGAACAAGAGCCTAGTGGCCCTAGTGAAGCAACAAGTACATACAAACCGCTTGGTATTGGTGTCCAGCTCCATCACAATCTGGAGAAAGCTCAAGTCAACAATTTACACCAAGAGGGATTCAAATGGGTATGCATGATTTAGCAAATTCCCTCTTTGGTCATAGCTACCAAAACCCAAATGATGATGGCTCATCTATGTCTGGAAGTGGATGAAAAGATTATTAGTCTTCTATCAAATGTAAGTTACATGTACAATGTCTTAAATTTCATGTTTTATGTACTATGAATGCATGTATAATTGATTTTTGATGCAAATCTTAGTTCTTTCTTTCAATATATCAGATTTTTTCTGTTTTTTCCTGATTTTTTCTGAATTTCCTGATTTTTCCTGCATTTTTTCCAAAAAAAATAACATTTTATAGTCTGGCCGATCCAGGATCGGCCAGACTTCCCTGGGATCCAGCGGATCCTTCGATCCGATCCGATCCAGGATCGGATCGACCAGGGTCGATCCGATCCCGATCCCGATCCTGCCTTCCTTGTTTTTGGTATTTCTATAATTCTTACACTTTATGGGTATTTCTACATTCTTATCCATTTTTGATATTTCTACAATTTTTCTTTAATGTCTTACCATTTTGGGTATTTCTGCAATTTCTAACCCTTCTGGGTATTTCACAATTTTCCTACCTTCTGGTATTTTTGCACTTTCCTACCATTTCTAGATATTTCTACAGTTTTATACCCTTTCCAGTATAAATGCAATTTCAACCCCTTTTGGGTATAACTGTGATTTTCAACCCTTTCTGGATAGTTTCCGTCACTTCCTGACCTCGCGACATTTCTGTCATTTCTTAACTTTTTGGATACTTCCGTCATTTCCTAGTCCTGTCGGATCTTCTGTCATTCTTTGGCATTCTCGGTATTTTTCGAGTATGATAGTTCTTGACCATAAAAGGTACATGGATTTGAGATGGCTTGCCTTAAGCTGAACTCAAGAGAGCACACGTTGCTTCAAGGAAGTGAACACTGACCCATAGAATGTAGAATCGACTGATTCCAATTCGTGATCAGCCAATCCTGGATTGGATCGGCCATGGCCAATCTAGGCCGATCCAACTGATTCCGGTCGATTCTAGCCATCCCTAGCTAGAATTGGTCCAATCCAGATTGGAGCGGCCTTCACCGATTCCCAGGCCAATCTGAACCTTTTTCCATGCATGGACCCACTCCACGCCTCCACCGAGTCATGCAAATGGCATGAAATAAGGACATTTTGGTCACTTTGGGGACATGCCAAGAGCTTTGTGCAGTTATTGGACTAGACAAGGGTTTTCATGCAATTTTTGACCTACGGTGGTATTTTGGTAATTCTCACAAGCGTGGGTATTTTGCAATTTATGGACTGCAGAAGGTATTTCTGTAATTTCTCACATTCAGGGTATTGTTGCAATTTTGACCCTTCCTGGGTATGTGCAATTGTCTACCCTCTTTGGTTATTATTGCAATTTCCTCCCTTCATGCTATTCAATCTTCAGAAAAATCCAGAAATATCTTTGCACAATACATCTTTTTGATTCATGACATAAACATCAACTTTTAATCATGAAAGGGGTATTTTGCAACAACTCACCCTAATAAAGGGCTTCTACGAAAATTTCCTTGAAACAAGGTTTAAGACTTCAAGTCCTGCGCAGCAGTACAAGTCTTCAACGCAGCAGCTCCAAGCAAAGCCTATAACGCACAGAAACTCCAGAAGGGAAGGCTTCTTCTAGGCACGACTTCTTCTTCTGTACGGCAGTCTCCTGCGGCCTTCTTCCTTTCTTATTCTTCCCGTTTCCTTCTTCGTTGCCTTCCCAAAAACCCCTTCCTGAAGCCGGCCCCCACTCCCCCCTTTTACGGGGCTTGAAGAGATAACACGGAGGGGGGCTTTCTCCGGCCCCTCCGGGTTTTGCAAACCTGGAGGGGCTTTCCTCCGTGTTTCCAAAACCCGGAGGCACCCTCCTCCGGTTCTTGGAACCTGGAGGGATGAAGAGGGGATCAACAATTGTACATCTTGGACCCAGTAAGAAATAAAATAAGAGAATTATTTTGTAATGCTACTAATATTTCTAATTTAACATCATGTCACCTTTGAAGAAGATAATGTCATCACTCTTTATAACAAATAATCATTCCTACAGTCTGAGCATTGATATGCAAATATTGTTAAACTGCAGAATTTTCATCATCTTTCCAGTTACCTGCTAACAGTACATTTTATAGGACTTGTGGTGCCTGATGTTCCTTTGGAGGAGACACAAATTTTGAGAGAAGAAGCCTCTAAAAATGGTATTGAATTAGTAAGTTTTTTTCCCCCAACTCTTCTTCACATCTTACACACGTAGTTTACGATGTTCCTGTTAATGTTCCAAGTGGTGAATGCAAGTTGCATATGCCAGCTTTACTTTTTTTTTGGTGCCTTCTGTTAGAATTTTTATTTTTATTTATTTATTTTTGTGTGTGTATGTTTGCGTTTCTTTGTGAAGGGCAGTGTTCCTATGTAATCGGTGCCTGAGTGCTAGTCATTTCATATGAATAAAAACATGTTGACTCCTTTCGGGAAATACACTAGAAAACTGTTTTCAGGCTCTGATTTCTTGTGAGAAATATTTTCTAATAATCTCTGAAGTTTGGAACCTGTAGGTTTTTGATCTTTTCATTTAAGTGAGAATATTACACACATCTAGTCTATGAGAGTGTTAACAGGCTTCTGGGCCTTCAATAGGCCCATGCATGAGGCAGACAGGGAGCCTGAAGTGAGTTGAGGTGTGCTCCTTAGTGGCCCGTCTACCCATGTGTTCCTCACAATTGCCTAGGCAAGAGAGACCAAAGCAAAGTGACTTCTGGTCACCTAACCTTGCCTTTGATGATAGAGCTGACCCATTGATCTGTCTACCTGACATTATATTTGAAAAGCAGATTAGAGTCACAAGTCTTGAGGAGCTGGTCACCCGGACTTTTGACACGGTCAGTCTAGGCCTAGAAAATTTGACCTCAGCCCACCTCAACCAAGTGTAACCCATACGTTTTGGCCATAACCCACCGTGACCTGTGGGGGTTATGTGTTATAGTATTCTAACCTGAAGCTAGGTCAATTTAGGGTTAAGCAATGTCCATTGAATCAACTTTTGACCCAATCTTAGCCCAACCCTACTTGATCCATTGCTACCTCTAGCACTAGGATGACCCTCAGCTTATAGTGTATGAGCATAAGCAAAAGCTGCCATTGTAACTTGAGTTCTTTGAAAGTAATATTTGTTTGGACATTTCTTCAAAATATAGTCTATGTATTTACATAAGTGCAAAAATAATATAGATCTGTTGTTGTTTAGTCCCATATTAGAAATCCATGGGAGTTTCACGTCTACATACAATAGAGGATTCCCTTAACTCAATACCTAGGTTATGGGTTAGAGTTCGGCAGGGTTTGCCGTGGCAGATCGAATCGGTTTGATTTGGCCGAATCGGATCGAATCAGGAGAAACTCAATTCGCCCAATCCCATCAAATCAGACCGATTCTCATGCGAATCGGCCCGATTCGGGTGAATAGTGGTGAATCAGGAAAAACTAGATTCACCCCGATTCCCCGATGCGGCGAACCCTGGAGTTCGGACCTTTAACATGGTATCGAAGCGGGTTTACCTATTGGATTGTCTCTCTATATATGGACACTTGTTCTTATCCGTGTTGCATCCCAAACTGGTTGGTTCGGCGCTGGGGCAGGGGGTGTTGTCGTTTAGTCTCATATTGGAAATGTATGGGAGTTTCATCTCTATATATGGAAAAAAAGATCGGATCGGATCGGATCAGATCAGTTGATCTGTCGTCTAGTTAATCTTGGATTGGCTAGATTAATTTTTTGAAAAAAATCAAGAAAACTTAAAAATAGAAAAAAGTCGGGAAAAATGTCTTCAATATTTACATATATATATATATATATTTATGATATTTGTAATTATACATACAAATGTACACATTCATATACGTACACACAATATATATGTGATCATGTACATATATAAATCATGGTTTGACGTATCGCCGATTCGGGGCGAATCGGATCCGCCCTGATGCGATCCGATTCGCCCAGAATCGAGGCGAATCGGGTCCGATTCGCATGATTATTATTATATATATATATATATGATATTTATGTATGTGTGTCAGGCAGGGTTGTGAGGAGTCAGGATCCTCTTCAGGCAGGGTTGTCAGGATCCTCTTATTTACCTGAATATCATTTAAGTAAATGTTATAATTTGTTGTTTCATTTACTTAAGATATTACATGTAAATAAGGAAGTACCCCCCATTTGAATCCAATAAAAATATCAAAAAAATCATATCTCTTACCAATAAAAAGTCAACTCTCCCACTGAAGAAGAAAATCGCGATTTTGATGATTTTAGCGAAATGCTAACTTTTTAATCTCTCATAATTTGGTCTATCTAAAAATTTGATAATTCAAATAAACCATATGGAACACTAAAAATCCAAAGTCCGGTAAAAAAAGTCAAACGTGCATGTGACTTCTCCAAGGGAGCTACTCTCCTACTGACAGCACTTAGTCTGCTTGAGGCATCTTAGGATTTGGTCAAACTTAAGCTATCATCACCTAAACTCATGAGATTTTTCACTTTCTAATTGTGAGAAACTAGAAAGTGACAATTCTCATGAGTTTGAATGATGATAGTTTAGGTTTGACCAAATCTTAAGAGGTCTCAAACAGACTGAGTACTGTCAGTAGGAGAGCGGTTCCCTTGGAGAAGTCACATGCACATTTGACTTTTTTTACCGGACTTGGATTTTTAGTATTCTATATGGTTTATTTGAATTATCAAATTTTTAGATAGACCAAATTATGAGAGATTAAAAAGTTAGCATTTCGCTAAAATCATCAAAATCGCGATTTTCTTCTTCGGTGGGAGAGTTGACTTTTTATTGGTAAGAGATATGATTTTTTTGATATTTTTATTGGATTCAAATGGGGGGTACTTCCTTATTTACATGTAATATCTTAAGTAAATGAAACAACAAATTATAACATTTACTTAAATGATATTCAGGTAAATAAGAGGATCCTGACAACCCTGCTTGAAGAGGATCCTGACTCCTCACAACCCTGCCTGACACACATACATAAATATCATATATATATATATAATAATCATGCGAATCGGACCCGATTCGCCTCGATTCTGGGCGAATCAGGGATCGCATCGTGGCGGATCGGGGAATCGGATCGCATCGGATCCATTCGATTCGCGGCCGGGTGGCGGATCCATGCGGATCACAACTCGGCCCGCCCCTGATCCGCTCCGATTCGGGGAATCGGGCCGATTCGCCCCGCCATGACAAACCATGATAAATATCATATTAATGTACAAACATAATTAATATGTATATCCTTTATAAATCTATACCTTAAACATATATCAAAACCATTAGATTGTGAACAATGTTGGAATATGAAGCTTGAGGCCCTAAATTATCCAATGTGCGGGTATGCACACGTGGATCAACTTGCGCAGTCAGGTCGTGTGGATCGACTTGAGTGGTCAAGTTGCAAGGATCAAGGGGCAGCTCCCCTTACAGGCCATCGGGAATTTTTTTTTTAACTTGCAAAGCAAAGGGCCAAACGTCATTTGTTTATACATATATGGTTATGATATATGTAATCATATAAATAAATTTACACATTCTTATATATATTTACAATATATATGTAACCACATACATATCTCTTAAATGTACAACCATAATTTATATTATATCTTTATATTAATGAACACTTGATACATATATGTGTATTAATGTACATGCAATCATATAATAATGTAAATATACTAATAATATGTATATATATATATATATATATATATATATATAGCTATATACATATAACAATGAATGTAATGGTTGTACATATATTAATGTAAACATAATAATAATGTGTATTTATAATTAATGTGTGTGTGTGTGTATATATATATATATAATTTGTATGGCAAAATCGGTTGGATCGGGTGGCTGATCCAGACCGATTTGGTCCTATTTGGCCAGAATTTCTACAATCCATGGGGCTACCTCCTAGAATTGGATTGGTCGATCCAGATTGTCCGATTCCGCATTTCATGCCTTTATATATGTAGATGATTCTTTCAACTCAATGTCTAAGTTTTGAGTTAGAGTTCGGACTTTTAACAAGATCACTTCCTATCTAGGTAATGGGTGTTATGTTTGTGAGTTCTTTCTTGTGTTTCTTTACTCATACATTTTTCTTTTTTTCTGAAAGTGGATAGTACCACAAATAGATTAAAATGAAGAGAAATACTTAGTGCAAGAGCACACTTGCATTCAGTTGCAAGACGACTCATAAAATTTTAGGTTGGACTTATAAGTATTTGAGTTGGGCTTACAAAATCTATCTTGGACTCATAAAATGACGTTTCAGGGCACATTATACCATCCTAGATGGACCAATGGGAACTCCCTCTTGCAACTAAAATGCAAGTGTGCTCTTGCACTAAGTATTTCTCTAAAATAAAAGAGAATGTACAAGTATAGGTAGACCAAAACCTAAAAGGAAACCACCCCCAAAACACCTATACAAGGAGAGCACACCAAGATGGTGTATAAGGCCTAATCTCCCAAAGGACCTAAACATAAAAAAAGAGAAGATATAGATGAATTGACATTGGAAAGAGTGGTCGCCTGCTCTTTAATCCAATCTCAAACAAAATGTAACAGAACCTTATTGAGAATATCTACTGCTATTATTTAATCATCATGATTACTCGAATATTTCTCTTAATATGTAATATCTCCATGTCCAATTAATTGATCATATATGCTTCACTATTTCAATATAATACTTGAACAATCAGCCACATAAGAAAGGGTTTACCGTTTACGTTTACTAACATGAAAAGTCAATTTGAATGCAAGAACATTGTAACTTGAGCCTTATAAAATAGGGTTTTTTTTTTTGCATAGATACTCTTGTAAATATGGGTTATTCCAAATATACCCTCCTCCGCACATGACTCCCTCCTAAAGATACATTGGTTATGCTCCCCCCTACACCGCCCATAAGTTGGCATGAATGATAAGCCACCAACCCGACTTGTCTGGCTTGAGGGGCTAGGGCCTATCCCATTCCCGAAGCAAAGAAGAGGTATCACCCCGCAAGGTGATAGAACACCCGATTGTCCGAGCCATCCCCCTCCATATCCCTTGAGAGTAGGAGCATTCCACAAAAAAGGTGATCCAACAATTCCTCCTCACGCCACATAGACAGTAGGTAGGACTCAAGTCCGACAAGAATCAGGTCAATTTGTCCTTAGTGGGAAGCCTCCCATAGGAAATTCTCCAGGCCAAGATCTTGATCTTGAGAGGATTGGCCGGCCTTCACACTTCCTGAAGAAATCCATATCGCATGCCCCCATTCGAACAAATTTTATAAGCTGATTTGATTGAGAAAGTGCCTTTCTTCCCCCATTTTCAGATCCAAGCATCCTCCTCATCCTGCGAGTGAAAGGTTAGAAGCAAGCACAATAGGCTCTGAAGCTGCTCCACCTCCTCCTAATTGAAGTCATGCCTAAAGATCAGGGTCCATAAGCTTCTGGGATTTACTGGTCGAAAGCTAGTGCCACAGAGGCACTAGGAGCCGCACAAATAGCAAAGAGGCAAGGGAACAAAGACTACAAAGAAAAGTCATCACGCCATTTGTCCTTCTAGAAGAGGCACTTATGACCACCTCCCAACTTCATCCAGACTCCAGTGGCAATAAGGTCCCTGTAAGATGAGATATCTTGCCAAAGAGGGGAGATCCTATGGCGGGGGAAGGGGGCCAAGTCCCAAACCATGGAGGAGGAAAGTAGCGGCGCCTAATCACCTTGGACCATAAACCCCTCTTCCCCATTCCCCAACTTTCAAAGCCATTTGCATAGGAGAGCTAAATTGAAGTTTCTAACATTCTTCAGCCCCAGACCTCTTTGCTCTTTAGAGGTGGTAATCCTACCCCAAGAATTGTCATGCCACACCTTGCACCTGTCCCCAAAACGATGCTAAAAGAATCTCTTCTAATTGATTGAAGCTTCCTAGCCATAGAGCTTGGAATGTGGAACATGAAGGGAAAATAGGTAGGTAGACTATCCAAACTGAGCCGCACAAAGTGAGATGGCCCCTATAAGATAACAATCTTTCCTTTCAACCGGCAAACCAGGACTCATACCGTTGCTAATCAATACTGTAGAGAGCTCCCAGGGAAAGAGAGAGGCCTAAGGATGATATAAGGAACTCTTCAATGGCACATCCTAACAATGTAGTTGCCCTCCATAAAGGTCTCTCCTCCATATTCACCGTACCAGGAGACTTTTATTGAAATTAACCTTCAAACTGGCGACCTCCTCCAATAGCTCCAACAAAAGTCTCGCCATAGCATGGTATTGACCCCCATCCTCGAGGAACAAAATAGTAACATCAACGTACTGAAGATGAGAGAGCGAGGAGCCCTCTCTACTCATATGAAAGCCACTAATTAGACTAGAAGCCTCGGCCTTTTGCCACACCCTGTTGACAACACTTGTCACTAGCACAAACAGAAGGGGGAGAGTGGTTCCCCTTGACGCAAACCCCGACCATTGTAGAACTGTCATGCCTCATACTTTATAACGTCGAGGTATTGTCGTGTTGGCCTACCAGCCTTATGGTTTTGTCCCTTAAGAGTAATTAGCTCTAGAACAGGTGCTTCCTAGGAGGTTACCCATTCCTGGACTACTCCTGGTCAAGCACGATTAACTACAGAGTTCTTTACAGAACCAAGCCGATTACTCCAAAAGGTGCCTTATTGATATATAGTACAATTTAACTATACTTGAAGGTGTTACATTCTACCCTTTTTATATAGGCGACGTCCTCGTTGCTAGGCCCATATAACACACACTACAGTCTGTCAAGCCCTAGGCAGAACTCTAGAGGTGGCCCCCATAGGCTCAAGAGGTGGCTTTTGTTATGTAGCACTTTACGTCATTATGGATTCAAGAGGTGGTTCCCTCAGTGTAGCATTTTATCCTATGTGGCACTTAGCTCCTGCATTCGCTAGGGTATGGCTCCGATACCAAATCTCACTCCCCGTACTTTATACCATCGATGTATTATCCGCTTTGGCCTACCGGCCTCACAATTTTATCCCCTTGAGAGTAATCGGCTCGAAAACATGTGCTTCTTGGGAGGTCATCCAATCTCTGGATTACTTCCAGCCAAGCACTTGTTCTAGAGCCGATTACTTTCAATGGAACAAAATCGTGAGCTTGGTAGGCCAAAGCAGACAATATCTTGATGCTATAGAGTACGGGGCGTGGCAAATTTGCTATTAGAGCCATACTCTAGTCAGTGCAGGAGTTAAGTGTTACACATTGCAAAGTGCTATGCTATGAGAGCTACCTCTTAAGACAATAATGACACAATGTGCTACATAGCGGAAGTCATCTCTTGAACTTGTGGGGGCCACCTTTAGAGTCCTGCCTGACTGTATTGTGTGTTATATGGGCCCAACGATGAGGATGTCGCCTATGTAAGAGGGGTAGAATGTAACACCCTCAATTATAGTTAAGTTGTACTCTATATCAACGAGGCACTTTTTCGAGTAATCGTCTTGGTTCTATAAAGAACTCTGTAGTTAGTCGTGCTTGGCCGGGAGTAGTCCAAGGATGAGTGACCTCCTGGGAAACTCCTGCTCTAGAGTCGATTACTCTTATGGGGATAAAACCGTAAGGTCGATAGGCCAAAACGGATAATACCTCAACGATATAAAGTACGGGGCGTAACAGGAACCATGACTTTATCTTCTTGTTAATGAGAAATGCGAAGAAAGCTGAAGTGACAACCTCTAACCCAAGCAATCCAAGTGGTCCTAAACCCCATCCTCTTCAGGATGTTGAGGGACACTGCCAACTGACCTTGTCATAAGTCTTCTTAAAATTCAGCTTTAGAACCACTCCTTTCTTCCTTTGCTGCTTGAAAGCATAGATACACTCATGTGCCATCAAAAGTTGTTCAGGATATGTCTTTGTTGGACCCTGAAAATTTACAATCGACATCTATATAGGAATGCCGGAAAATACTCATATTGATCCAATATTTACTCAAGTAATATTGGGTCTTGGTCTTTTATTAAGTCAAGAAAGGACTTATTACGAAGGCCGACTTCAAATCCTTCATGTCGAGCTGGACTCCATGGAGATTAAAATATGTTGCTGTTTGTACCCTCATGTCGAGCTGGACTCCACGAGGGAAAAATGTTCGTATGTTCATATGTGCGTACCTCCATAGGAAGACTCTACCCGTGCAGAGATTCTGCTCGATGTACGGCCATATGTTCATCATATGTTTGTATGTGTCTTTATGCAGAAACTTCGCTTATGCGGAAACTCTGCTCAAGACACGACTCATTCAAATGTTAAATAAATTCTCGAGTTCATGCCCGTTTGTTCTATCAAAAGTGTATGTTAAATTTGTAAATGGAGCATACCTTTTTCTTTTAAACCTATTTCGTCTGCTAAAATAAAATTTTCCATTTCTTTGTCTCTATAGAATGTAATGCTCGACTTTACTATCAAGGGTTTTCAGATTCAATCCGATGTAAATTAACATCAACTCTGGTTGGTGGAGAAAAGTTCAGTACACGAAACCCAAATCGCTTGATAAAATTAACATGCGGAACAAATATTTTAAATAAAGGCACAACCGTCCAGTAAATGGACACTTGAATCTCGCAAAAGCGAGTCTCAAACTTTTCAGTTAAACAGATTGGCACGTCCCGCAAAACAATAAAAAATCAAATCAAATGAATAAATGTTATATTTATTTTCGCGTCCAAGAATTGGCATGCCTGGTGGGACCTTTTCTTGCCGTTTCATAGTATGAGTCGAGATCTAAATATTTTCTATGGAAATTCTGACTATGATGTTTTCCTCAAAAGGTGAAGTCGGACGAAAACAAAAAGTTCAAGTTTCCGTCGACAAAAGGTGTCGGAAGAGATGGCGGTCACCTATGGACCACTCGTCGTCAAGAGCCATGTTAGGTTCGGCTACCTAGCAACTTCGATCGTGTTTGGAGATTTTCCAGCCATTGTCAGGTCTCTTTTCTTCTTGGGGGTAATCCCAACAGTCTAAGACAATGTTGCTCGAGGTTCGCCTGCCAACAAATCAACAAAGAAGGCTAGCAGGAGTTTTGAGCATCTCAAAATTCATCTTGATGTTGTCACTGGGCTCAAAAAATGTTCTTGCCAAAGGGGATAAACCCTGCCCAGCTCAAGTTCAGAATTACTCTATTCAAGTGATCTTTTCTGAAGTTGTAGCTGCTGTCCCCTCATGACCGGGGCAATCTCAAAATTACAAAGTCAAGAGGCCATCTACCGCTACTTCAAGATTCGGCAAGTCAGTGGTAGTCAGAAGCTTACGGGTGCGGCTCAATGGAGGCCAGCCTGTCATTCCTCGTGTTAGGCATATTCCCACAATTTCAACCTCGAATCACTTCTCACTCCTACGGTGGCTTCGAGGAAAACAAGAAGACTCCAAGGTGGAAGTCGGAATCAAACAAAAGATACGACAACCTACCAAGGTCAAGCAAATTTGGGTCCCCAAAAAGGAGGCCCGAAAGATCCAGAAAGCTCAAGCAACCGCACCCAAGCTGGTTGAAAGGAGTGATGCCAAATGCACCTCCCTTCAGCATGCTGGTTTCAAGCACCCTAAAGGACAAAAAACAAAAAGGGGTGTACAGAAAATCAAATTACATTCCCCAAGACCTGGGGTCTATTCGGGTCGTGGAGATAAGTTCTACTGAGGAACCTAAGCTTCGGGTATCGATCTTTGACCGTTTAACACGAATCTCAGTCTTTGATGGGTTGGGGGAAACTCCTGAGGCCGACACCCGCTCATCAAAAAGACGGTGAGTCGCCTGGGCAATGGGAGAGAAACCCAAGCTCAAAATCTTCACATGTTATGCCTCTAGAAAGGATTCTGGAGACCCGACAGAACAAGTTGCTGAAGTCAATCCGACAATTCCCATCGAGGCTGTCTATCGCAGTACCAGACAAACCGCTGGGAGGAATCGTCAAGCATCCTCAAGCGGGCAACCAGGAACCTCTGGTCAAGCTCCACCCCATGGTGGACTCCAAAATATTAGACCGGAGCAACAACATGAAGAAATTCAAGCTCCCTTCTTCGAGCCATCAGAAGAAGAGATTGCTCGGGATGAGGAAGCCACGCCCCCTATATTGAACACTGATTCTGTCATTTGCCTGCCTAGCAAAGCAGATTTCTAAGTTATGTCGATGACGACAATATCAAGTCATGCATCAATGACATTCAGAAATGACCAATCTTTTTCATGAAATGAAGCGATTGGCTACCACAAGCCTTTGACAATATGTGGAGCCGGTCTCTATTCAAAATCAACAATAAAGCCAACATCCGGATGGGTTTGCCCTGGCAAGTCGCCCAATGGCTTCCATAAGTGGCCCTCTTTCTGGAGCCACATGTCAGGTGATGACTGATCCGTCCAAAATATCTTCACCATCAACTTCACCATCTTCCAAAATATCTTCAGCGGACCCGTCAGCGACAATGCTATGTCCACGATCCAGTATGCTAAGGTTGTCTCTCGTCACACAATGTGACCCTAAGGAAGGCATCGGGGCGGTCGATAAGACCGGGTCATCATGAGTGCTTTGGGAATAATCCTTGCGGAGCTAAGCTTCTTTGGCACGAGACATGATGAGTACCTAGAAAGAAAGGAAAAACAAAGGCAAAAGCGGAATGAAGAGAAGTCAAAGAGGCAGCAAAGTAGCCCAGCCAAATGAAGAAATATTGTCAGTAATAAATCATTGGCAAGGGCTTCACAGAGCAAGCATGATAGCCCATTTCAAAATATCTACACAAGCTACACGCCGTCATCCTCGATTACGGCATGTATCCTGTGGGAGGCATTTGTTGGACCCCGAAAATTTACAATGAGCATCTATATAGGAATACTGGAAAATACTCATTGATCTAATATTTACTTAAGTAATATTGGGTCTCGGTCTATTATTAAGTCAAGAAAGGACTTATTACGAAGGCCGACTTCAAATCCTTCGACGGAGTACAAGTTCAAGAAGAACAACACTTCGGAGAAGAAGACAAGTTCAAGATCTTCGACAATTAACAAGACCAATGTTTGAAGAAGAATACAACAACTCTTCATCTTCGTCGGAAAGACACCAAGGATGAAGCCCAAGTCCTCCCGTCATAAGGAGCAAGAAGAGCAACAATCAACCCCCGGTGAACCTTGTGGTTGTATTTATAGAAGAGCCAAGGAGGGAAGGCCCTCCGAGTAGGGGAATCTTTACTTGGAGGGACTTTCCTTCCGGGTAGGGAATTCCCTCCGAGTAGGTATCTACCCAGAGGGAGTCCCTTCGGGTAGATCTCTCTCCTCCCCTCATTCAAAGAGGGGGAAACCCCTATAAATACCCCAATGGTCGGATGGCTGTGGACACGGGATTTTTTCTCTCTCCCCCCCCCCCCCCCCCCCCCCCCCCCATCATTATATGGGGAGGTTCGTTTCATTTATCATGTTTTGATTTTTTATTTTGCGGGGCGTGCCAGCCTGCCTGCCAGGCAGAAGTAAGGGTCTACGCAATGCAGAGAAAGAATTTTTGTATATCCGTGAAACGGATGAGTGCGCCGTGTTTTAATCTGAATTTTTTTGATTCCGTGCCTTTTAATCATCAGGCGATTAGGGTGGCGTGTGCTGGACCCCTGTCTCCATCGATCGAAATCGATGTTACATTTACATCGAGTTAAAAGCCTTAGGTGTCGTATTAACACCTGTTTCAACCGAATACCATTGTTGGAACTCGGATTTTCTGATTTCTTTTTTTTTTGATTCTTTTTCCTCACTTCTTTTCTGAAATGACGAATTTTGGGCGTGCCAGACTGTTTACGGGAAACAGACAGATTTGTTTTACGAGAAGTATTGGGTGCGAACCCTGATACCATCAAATTTCATTTCATTTATTTTCCGCGTGCGCTCGCGTTCAGGCGATTGGAGTGGTCGTGTACTGGACCGTTCCCCATCGACCGAAGTCGATGTTTCATTTACATCGAGTATAACACTCGAATACCTTCGAATGCGTAATGTTTATTAAAAGACCGTATGCCGAACTTTAAAGAAGAAAAGGCAGATGACAAATAAAATTCCACAATTTTATTCAAGCATACTCATGTCATTTATATTTATGACATTTACATTTACGCCTTTAATGGGGTTTTGTACCTCCACTGGGCGTGTATACAACGAGTCATGCTCATGAGCGTCGACGACAGGGTGTTTGTGCCTCCGTCGGACGTTTACATGGTAAGGAGTACATTTTTGTTACTAATGGGGTGTTTGTGCCTCCACAAGGTAACATGCCTCTACGTATGCCATTTTGTGACACCGGAGGACTTAAACAGGAGCCTCGTATGTCATTTTGTGACACCAGAGGACTTGAATATGCGTCTCGACGTGTGTCGTTTTATGACACCGGAGGACTTACACATGCGCCTCGACGTGTGTCGTTTTATGACACCGGAGGGTTTGAACATGCGCCTCGACGTGTGTCGTTTTATGACACCGGAGGACTTTAAACATGGCCAACGGGGGTCTCGTAACAACCTGTGGCGTCTCTATGAGGCGAGCGCAGGAGGGCCCGGCCACGGAGACAAAGCACCAACGGGTGTCGAAGACCTTTCCCGACACGTGCGGCCTATATAAGCTCGCGCACGGACCAGCTGAAGCGGTTTGAAGGCGCGATGTGTGGGCGCGGCGTTTTTCTGGCCGAGAGTCGCCTGCCGTAAAGTCGTCCGTTTGGAATGGGGGTATGCCCCCCTATTTATAGGGTTCGTGGGGGGCATACCGGCGGGGGTACCCTCCCCGCGGAGGCTTCGCGGCGCGAGCGTCGAGGACGGGCGCGAGCGCCGAGGCTGGGAGCGAACCGGCGAGGGTGCTGGAGACGGGGAGGACTGGCGGGGGGGGGGGGGGGGGCGCCAGTCAGGGGGCCTGACCGCGGCCCTCCCTGCTGGCGCGGGGGCCGAACCGGCGCCCCCCTGCGCTGGCGGGGCCGAGCCGGCGGCCCCCCTGCGCTGGCGGGGGCCGAACCGGCGGCCCCCCTGCGCTGGCGGGGGCCGAACCGGCGGCCCCCCCCTGCGCTGGCGGGGGCCGAACCGGCGGCTCCCCCTGCTTGCGGGGGGCTGACCGGCGGCCCCCCCCTACCAGGGGGCCGACCCGGCGCCCCTGCGGGGGCGCGAACCGGCGGCCCCCCTCACTGGCGGGGGGCTGACCGGCGGCCCCCCCTTGGGCCTCCTTTGGCCCACCACCTATTTAAGGTGGGCCTCCCGGTTGGTTCGTTGGTTGACGCCGTGCCGCGCACGTGCATCCGTGCACCGCCTGTGCTTCCTCGGCCGTCCCACGTGCGTTTGCTCTCGTTTTCTAGGGACACGTGCATTCGACTCCTCGGGACTCTTCGGCTTCGGGCGCGATTTCGAACTCCGCTCCGGGCGTGGGTTTTCTGACACCCAGAGTACGTGCCCTTCGCCGATGAAGACTTCTTGGGTTTCTCGCTCCTGGATCACCCCGGTTTGGCGCGAGTACTCGGACTTGTCTGTTTCTGACGTCCGAGCGGGGGAGACCGGGGGTTTGTTCCCGGTTCCCCCAGGGCGTATTTATCGCCCGGGGTTCGTTTAAGCCCCGATATTTTTTCGGGTTCAACAACCATTTCATAGCATGGGCGAGAATATATGCATCTGTAAGAAATTTCAAGACAACAATTTTGCTTTGTTTATTTTGAACAGCATGAGTCTAAGTTGAAAAATAGGGTTGTCTCTTTGAAAAGAGTATGAGTTTCCTTTGTGGAACTTGTCATGTAGCTTGCAATGGGCAGGAACATGCCCGTGCTAGCGAAATTATCTTCTGAGTATATACTCGTCTCCAGGGACAAGATCTCAGTTGAAATGTATACATATAAACACATAGTTATGAACATACGAGTAAATATTAGGACGGAATTTCCGTTTAGACGGAGTGTCCTTAAGGAAATATATACATATGATTGTACTTACATGGATATGTTCTCGGGTAGAACCCCTGCGTGGGCAGAGTTCGACTCAGGATTCATATCTGTATGAACATAGACTCGCGATTATATGAGAATGTATTCGAGGTCTGTTTAGACAGAGTTTCCTCAAGAAAACATATGCATATAAGCACGAGATTATGATCATACAGATATGCTCTTGAGCAGAATCCCTGCTTGAGCAGAGTCTCCTCGAAGAAACATATACATGTGATTACAAGGCATCTAAATGTCCGTACCCATAGAGTCTTGCTCGATATGGAGGCATTTAGAGCACAAACATACAAGGGTATTTAAATACCATATGTTCATAGAGACTTGCTCGATATGAACAGTATTTAAACCCCGGAAAATCCCCACAGAGACTTGCTCGATGTGGGGATATGAAATATACAGACATACAAGGGTATTTAAATACCATGTGTCCATAGAGACTTGCTCGATATGGACGGTATTTAAATCCCGAAGAATCCCCACAGAGACTTGCTCGATGTGGGGATATGAGATATATAGATAACAAGTATTTAAATACCATGTGTCCATAGAGACTTGCTTGATATGGACGATATTAAAATCCCGAAGAATCCCCACAGAGACTTGCTCGATGTGGGGATATGAAATATACAGACATACAAGGGCATTTAAATACCATGTCTATAGAGACTTGCTCTATATGGACGGTATTTAAATCCCAAAGAATCCCCACAGAGGCTTGCTCGATGTGGGGATATAAAATATACAAACATACAAGGGCATTTAAATACCATGTGTCCATAGAGACTTGCTCGATATGGACGGTATTTAAATCCCGAAGATCCCCACAGACTTGCTCGATGTGGGGATATGAATATATAGACATACAAGAGCATTTAAATACCATGTGTCCATAGAGTTGCGCCCGAGCCAGCTCACCGCGTGACAGAGTTGCGGCTTTCACAGGTCCTATGGGAGGTGCAGGGGCTGCCTAAGACCGGTGTAGCTTTCATTGGCACACTCTACCACCCTTGGGCCGCGACTTCGTGCTGGACGGCTACGACCGGTCGTGTTTTCTGGACCGGATATTGGGTGGCGGGGCCGCCAGTTGGTATGACCGGTGGTCGGTCGTTTCGTCGCACCGGTTTCGCTTCGGCGCGACAGAGTGGCTAATGGGTATTTTGTACCATTACCAGAAGATGCTCGAGCGGGTCGGTCTTCTTGAAGCAGTCGTCGCCGCTCTTCACAGCTATCCTTGCAACTCGGGGCTTCTGCAGGCCCTGGCAGAAAGGTTTAACCGGAGGTTTAACACCTTCGGCATTGCGGAGGGGGAGACCAGTTTTGACCTGTGGGCTTTGCACAGGATTTCCGGTCTTCCGATCTCCGGGCAGTTCTACGAGGAGGTTTGCCCGAGCGACCTGGAGAGAGATCGGACCTCCGGTGCTGGCTCCTACTTCCTCTCCCACAGCTTCCAATATTTGGCGCGGGTCTGGCGTGACTTGGCCAGTGTGGGAGGAGCGACTGTCCCAGTGCTTCAAGGGGGACAGTGCGGGTCAGTTGTGACGCCTGGATCCGTTTCTTCTACAACGAACCCTTCTGCTTCTACAAGGAGTTCGCCGGCGACAACTACGACCAGCAGCTTATGCGCAGCTGAAAGTGCGCCTGGATGACGATGCCAGGTATCTTTATGCGCCTCGGGGTGTCAACTGGAACCCGAGGCGGCTCTCGGACCGCACCCATCTGGCAGCCTACCTTGTTTATTGGCTGTGCACTTTTGCCCTCCCGTTTGGGGAGGAGGGAAATATTAGGCCGAGGCCATTTACCCAGCCTGCATCTTGGCCGATGGTGTGCAGTTGGCTTTGGCTCCGGCGGCTCTGGCCACATCTTCCGTGGCTTGGGCGAGCTTACCTCGAGCCCTTCTCCTCGTGATAAGAACATCACTTTGGCGACGCACTATCTGGGCGCTTGGGCCGGTCTTCTGCTGCCGGAGCTGTGTTACAACATTAGTCTGGAGCGCCCCTCCATGCCACTCATTTTTATGTTCCGGAATCGTCCGGAGCGGGAGCAGCAGAAGTAGCTGAAGGAGGCGCGCCGGCGACTTTCTTTTGTACCGGCGGCCGGGCAGCCGGGACTTGACCTTGCTTGCTGCTCGTTGGTTTCAGACCTTGCGTGGAAGAAGGCCAGAGGGGCCGTGTTTATCGCCTTCCCCATCATGCTGCGCCGGTTGCTACGCTACGCAAGGACTGGCTTTGTTGTGTCCACCCCAGCGTCTTGCTCTTCCGCAAGGGGAGCCTTCTCTTTATGGAGCCGTACTTTCCGCACCGCTTTGCTCGCAACCTCGGGTACGACCAAGACGTTCCTCGAACGCTGATTTCGTACTGTCGACCCGGGCGTACAAGGGCCCGACCGCCATCTGGTGGCCTCTAGCTGGTGGTGCTACTTCCTTAGGCGCGACACCGCTCCCGAGTTCTTCGTCCCCGAGCTGCGGCACGAGGGGTGAGTGGGCATTTTATATGCCCGATGGTGGTCCCGGCACAGCCAGACATTCCGGGAGCGCGCCGACGACATTAAGAAGGCGGAGAGGGATTATTTGTCCCGGCGGGCGCCCTTGTCTCCACGATCGCGCCGACGTTCTTGCAGAGGGAGTTCGCCGACATAGCCCAGACGGTGACGACTGTGGGTCGCCGCCGTGCGGTGGCACAGGCCGCTAGCATGGCGGACAGCGAGGCTTTCGCGGGGGCTTTGAAGCCCCTATCGCGCCCGAGAGCAGTTCGGCCGCTTCCAAGGTTCGCGGGGAGCCGCCACGTTTTACTTTTGGTGGCGTCACTTCTACTGGACTGCGACTACACTATAGATGCGGCGCTTACCAGTCCTATCCTCCCGAGTGTGATGCGGGTCTGGGAGCGACACCTTGAGCAGTCTATTATCCGCGTCGGGCCGAGGGAGTTTATTAGCTGGATCGAGAGCGGCACCACCCTGCGGCATTTCTGGGACGCCATTGCCGAGGCAGGCAAAGCTGTGAAGATCCCCTTCGACCGGGTAGTGCTTCGGCCAACATTTTCCGTGGCCCCTCGCGGTATGTTGCCTCCCTCGTTATGAGTGTGGCTTACATTTTCTTGAATTTGTCGTGCTAATTTGGGCTCTCCTCCCTTCTCTTTTTTCTTTTTTGTGTTGGCCCGAGCAGAGTGCTTTATCCCCGAGAAGGATTTGCCGAGGCGCGACACCCCGTCAGCCCGGAAGAGGCGTGCGAGCGAGGAGGCTGGTCCTTCGCAACCGGCGGCTCGAGGAAGGATCCCCGAGCCTTCTTCTCCGGCTGTGGCCGGTGGGTTTTTGCATCCCCCGTTCGCCTCATTTCCTGCCTTCTCTTGTTTCTTTTGACGAGGGATTTGCGTTTGCATCTTTTGGCACAGGCGCGTCAACCTCAGGGGTTGGCGAGTTGGCGGAGGGTACTCTGTGAGAGGATGTGGCTCCTCAAGACGACGTGGATTACAATCCCACGTTCGATGGGACGCCGTCTCCTGAGGGGGCAGATATTCCCTGGGTAGCTTCCGCTTAGACAGGTAAGACGCGCACCCCTCTCCTGGGCCGGCGCTATCTGCCCCTTTTGTTTGCTCGGCCAGCATGGTGTTCACACGCGGCTTACAAGCCTTTTTCCCTGATCATTTCTTTGCAGAGTACATCCCGATGGAGGCCGCCGCCGCAGAGGTGTTGAACACCTGGCTGGGGTTGTGCCGGTTGGAGACGCGGCATCCTCGTTACAGGCCATACATGACCTGTTACTGTCTGGGTCAGAGGCGGAGCTACCCGCTTTTCTGACTTTGCCCCAGGCATACTTGAGGGGGGTGGTTGGATGCAACCCCTTCACAGCGCGAGTAAGTGAGCCTTACTTCTTTCCCACTTCTGTGCCGCGTCTGGTTTACTGATTTATGCAGCGAATGACTTCCGCCCTTTCTGCATTTCAGTGGCGGTCACCTCTGCGGCTGTGCTTCCCACCGCTTCTCTGCCGGAAGAGGGCGGTTGCCCGAGGGATAGCCGGGGACGCTGACGGTGGGTATTTCTTCCACAATAGCGAACCCTCCCTTTCTATTTCTTTGGCCCGACGCATGACAAGGCGAGAGGACGAGTGCCTTTGTGCTTATTGCTCGACGCTTTCTCTCTTGTAGACGGCGCCGAGATAGCTGCGGAGATGATGGAGTCGAGTGCTCTAGGGGCTGTCCTCTCCCCCGCAGCGGGTACCCTGCATCCTCCGGAGGGTGGGGATAGCACTTCTTTGCCATCCGACACGCAGGGTAAGTGATCAGGCCCCAAGCCTCCTATGTTCCCGGCCCTTATTTTCTTTGTTTATTGTGGCTATGTTGCCTCCCTTCTGACTTTTCACCCATTTTTCTTCTGGGCAGCATCGGCGGCAGCTTACTCCCTCCGTCTTCGAGTGAGGCGCCACTTGAGAGGCCCTCCTCGTTTCCGGGGCATGGCATTTCTTGGCCCGACGCCATACAGAGGAGCCGAGTGCACGGGTCTGAGGAATGCTCGACTTCTATATATCGTCCGCACTGCTGTCATGGAGGAGAGCAGCCCTCCATCCGTCGACGTGGTGCGGGACTTCCTGGAGAGGAGTACAGTCTCCTACCATTTGATGGGCTGCCCCCGAGACCCTTGGATGGCCGCCGTGGACGTACTCTGGAGCGAGGTGGCGCAGAGGCACGAGGAGGCTGCTCGCCACAGGCCCAGGAGCTTGCGGCGGAGGTTGCCTTGGCGGAGCAGAGGTACGAGGCTCTTCGCTCGCAGAGAGGGGGCGCGGTCGGCCGTGCCGAGTCTTTGAGTGCCCGCCACGCCAGTTGCCATGCGGACATCGCTACCCTCCGACGGATGCTTGAGGAGGTCTCGTCACGCCTGGCTGAGCACGAGGCCGCGTCTCTTGTGCTGGCCGAGGAGGTGGCAGCGGCCAATGCGGAGGTGGCTGCCGTAGAGCGGAAGTGCGCGGATTCTCAGAGAGGAGGGGCTGTGTAGTTCTTTTTTCTTCCCTCTCCCTTTTGCTTGTAGCCGATGTATGTATTTCATCAGCTACCCCGAGGCTTGTCTCGGGCACCTTGTATTCGAGGAATGACAAACTTTAGATTACTGCCAATGCCTTTCTTTGACATCGTTGCAATCTTCGTCTGCACTCAGGTAACCTTTTGAGGGTCTTATTTGGGACTCCTCCTTTTGGACGCCGTGTTTCTTGGCTTGACTGTCCTGCGCTCTACTCGGTTTCTCGGACCGGTAGTTCGAGCGATGTCTTTTGACGTTGCATTTCTGGCATTCCTCCATCTGATGCAACATCTTGGGTGTCGGGGCTGGCCTTCTCGGGGCTTTGTCCAGCAACCAGAGTTTGATCCTTAGTCGGGGAGGCTTGCCTCTTCTAGCTTTGCTCTTCGACCTTGATTTTGTATTTCTTCTTCCTGAGATTTGCCTTATTGGCTTTTCCCAGGCCTGCTCTCGGCATCTTTTGCTTGAATTTTGCATTTGTGGCATTCCTCAAGATCTGATGCAACATTTTGGGTGCCGGGGTGGCCTTCTCGGGGCTTTGTCCAGCAACCCAACTTTGATTTGATGATTTTTTTTTTCATCTTCTTTTCATATTACCATCCCAAGCGCCCTTTCGGTTTTCGCCGGAGATGGCCCCCTCTAGCTTTTTCCAGTGCGCCCTTTCGGGTTTTCACACTGAGGGTTACCCATTTTTGCCCGAGGCGCCCTTTCGGGTTTTCACCTCGGCCGGGTGTGAGGCCTTCTTGCCCTTAAACATCCCTTTTTTTTTTGGAGGATGATCAAGTCTGCCGGGACATCTCTATTTTTAGTCCCTTTTTCTTTTCTTTTCTTTTTCTTTTTCTTTTGCTAGGGCCCGGGGCCGGACCCTGGGGCAATCGATCATGGGATCTCCCATTTGGATTTAGCCCGCCATTGCGGTTTGCTGGCTAAGGGAATTTCGGTTAGCCTACCACTTTGGTTAGCTGGCTAAAGAGTTTGGCTTGACCGACCACAGAGGTTTATTGGTCAAACAGGGGATAGCCTACCTTCTTGGGGTTTTCTGGCTAAGGATTTAGGTTTGACCGACCACGGAGGTTTATTGGTCAAAGAAGGATAGCCTACCTTCTTGGGGTTTGCTGGCTAAAAGGTTTAGGTTTGACCGACCACGGAGGTTTATTGGTCAAAGAGGGATAGCCTACCTTCTTGGGATTTTCTGGCTAAGGGTTTGGGTTTGACCGACCGCAGAGGTTTACTGGTCAAAAGGATAGCCTACCTTCTTGGGGTTTTCTGGCTAAGGTTTAGGTTTGACCGACCACGGAGGTTTATTGGTCAAAGAGGGATAGCCTACCTTCTTGGGGTTTTCTGGCTAAGGGTTTGGGTTTGACCGACCGCAGAGGTTTACTGGTCAAAAGGATAGCCTACCTTCTTGGGGTTTGCTGGCTAAGGTTTTAGGTTTGACCGACCACGGAGGTTTGCTGGTCAAAAGGATGGCCTGATCCACCATTTTGATTCTCTTATCAAGCAGAATAGAGGCACGGCCTAGCATTTTGTTTGCTGGCTACGCGACACATGTCTTGATAAGTAACGATTTGATTTTGATTTTGATTGATTTTTTTTTTTTTATTTACTGACTCCTGCGCCCTTTCGAGTTTTCACAGAAGCCAGCCCCCTCTAGCTTTTTCCAACGCGCCCTTTCGGGTTTTCACGTTGAGGGGTTATCCATTTTTGCCTGAGGCGCCCTTTCGGGCTTTCACCTCAGCTGGATTTTGGGCATGTTTACCCTCGGGCACCCCTTTTGGGGAGTGACCAAGTTCGCTGGGACATCTCTATTTCTTAGTCCCTTTTCTTTTTTTTTTTTTTGGGATCCGAAGCGAGGTTGAGGAACCTTGGCTAGGGGGTTTGCCGTTTTGGGTTCAGCCCACCATTATGATTGGTAGGCCCAGGACGGCACAGCCTACCATGGAGGTTTATTGGCTGAGGGGATAGCCTACCTTCTTGGGGTTTTCTGGCTAGGGATTTGACTTGGTCGACCAGGATGGTTTGCTGACCAAGAAGGAGTTTTATAACCGACCCTCTTTGGGGTTTATGGCTATGGGATTTGACTTGGTCGACCTGGATGGTTTGCTGACCAAGGGGGAGTTTAGCCGACCTTCTGGGGGTTTATGGCTAAAGGATTTGACTTGGTCGACCTGGACGGTTTGCTGACCAAGGAGGAATTTAGCCGACCTTCTGGGGGGTTTATTGGCTAAGGAATTTGACTTGGTCGACCTGGACGGTTTGCTGACCAAGAGGGAGTTTAGCCGACCTTCTGGGGGTTTATGGTTAAAGGATTGACTTGGTCGACCTGGACGGTTTGCTGACCAAGGAGGAGGTTTTAGCCGACCTTTTGGGGGTTTATTGGCTAAGGGTTTGACTTGGTCGACCACGATGGTTTGCTGACCAAGAAGGAGAACATAGTTCATAAAAGGGGGGGAATTCTTCTTTCTTTTTTTCTTCCCTCTTTTTCCATAGGCTCTCTCTTTTTTTTTTTTTTATATATAGGCTCTTTTGCCCTTGGGCACCCCTTTTGGGGAGCGACCAAGTCAGCCGGACCTCTCTACTTTCAGTCCCTTCCCTTGTTTTTTTTTTTTTGAAATGGGTGCATGTGCCCAACCCTAGCCTGATTCGGCTATAAGGGGATCGGAGGGCTGCTGCCCGGGGAATTCATGCTCAGGGGCAAAGTACATTTTGAGATGCTTGCCATTTAGTAGTGGAAAGGGGCGATCGCCGCATGTGTTGCAGCGTGTATCCCCGCCTTCATACACTCCGGTGACCACGTACGCCGCGCCAGTTTGGCTGGAGTTTACCACTTGATTTGCCTGCCATGACCTCTCTTTGTTTGACCTGACGAGGTCACCTTTCTTGAAGACACGGGGCCTAACCAACTTGTCGTAGGCTCGAGTCATGCGGGCTTGATAGGATTGGAGATGTTTGTATGCTTCCAACCTTTTGCCTTCTAGTCGGACAATTCCTCCAACCTTCTTTCCATTTCTTGTCGCTCTTCGGGCTGAAGACCGGTATAGATGGCTACCCTGTAGGACGACATTTCAATTTCGATGGGGAGCATGGCTTCCGCTCCGTTAAGGTTTTCGGCGGCGGCAGCTCTCTGATAGCTTTGATTTTGACGGATCAATTTCTATCCCGCGTATTTGACAACAAAGCCGAGGAATTTGCCGCTCGACACGCCGAAGGCGCACTTCATCGGTTTCATCTTCAGTTGATGTTGGCGAAGCCTTTCGAAGACCTGGCGTAAGTCGCCTAGTGGATCTTCCCGCCTTCTGGTCTTGACGACCAGATCATCAACGTAGCACTCGACCGAGTCATGGAGCATTTCTCCGAAGATCTTGGTCATGGCTCGTTGGTAGGTGGCTCTGGCGTTCTTCAAGCCGAAGGGCATTCTTTATAGCTGTAGATCCCTTTGGGGACCTGAAGGCGGTATGACCCTTATCTTGGGAGCCATACGGATTTGATTATAGCCTGACGACCCGTCCATG
Source organism: Colocasia esculenta (assembly GCA_014218235.1). NCBI lineage: Eukaryota > Viridiplantae > Streptophyta > Magnoliopsida > Alismatales > Araceae > Colocasia > Colocasia esculenta. The sequence continues at coordinate 33,589 of JACBKR010002301.1, forward strand.
AAGGATAGCGCTTCATGCCCGGTGGTCATGTCGATCATAGTTTCCGTGATCGGGACCGGGAAGTCATCTTTTGGGCAGGCTTTGTTCAAGTCCCTGTAGTCGATACAGATCCGGACTTCGCCGTTCTTCTTCTTGACTGGCATTATATTGGCTAGCCAAGTTGGATAGATGCATGGCTCGGTGAAGTCGACTTGGAGAAGTCTGTCCACCTCGGCATTTACTTTCAGCTCCAGCTCGTGGCGCATTCGCCGTTGGCCTTGCTTGACTAGCTTCGCTGTGGGGGTATGGACAACTCATGCTCAGCCACGGAGGGGTCCAGGCCTGGCATTTCTTTGTATGTCCATGCAAAACAGTCTTTGAACTCCAGCAAGAGGCGCCGGTATGACCGTCTTTCTTCTCGTTCAAGAGGGCGCTGACGAAGATTGGTCGGGGTTCTTTTGGTTCCCCGAGGTCGAGTTCGACCAGTTCGTCGACAGTAGCTTGTCCGCCGTCTTCGAGTTCACGAGGTGTTGGCTATAGGTCGATGAAATCCTTTTCTTCATCAGAGTCAGCAACGTGGACGTCGTAGTACTTGCAGCCTTCTTCTGTGATCGGCCAGAAGTGACCCCCCTCACTTTGAGGTGCTTCTTGACACGAGCCCCATTGATAGGACGAGGGCGGCCTCCCCCTGCTGTGGTTTTGTAGCGGGGGTAGGAGATTGCCCATCGGAGGGGCAATGATCAGGTAAGGGCGCGAGCCCAACGGTGTTGACCGTATAGTAGGCCTCGCATTCCGCCGCCTGACCATAGCCCAACCCCTGAGTGTCTTTTGCACAATAGGGGGGTTGCCCTCGGAGTGCTGCTTCGGGTACCACAGCCGGTGGAAGTACTCCCCGTCGCGAGGGATCTTGCATTTGTGCAATCTTTTGCCTTTGGCACAATTTCTTGATGTGCTCGGGCATGTCGTCCATTTCTTGGACGGGCTCTGGGGCGGTTTGAGTCGTGTGACTCCAGCCAAAGTCGTCTTCGAGAGGCCCATGCGGCAGCGGGTCTCCTTTGTAGAAGATGATCGGCTTCGGCTCCCTCCCCTTCTCGAGACTATCATTTCTGTAATGGGTGACAATGAATGTCTTCAGTCGTTCCACCCATTGCTCCTCCCTATGGAAGAGTAATTGCATGTACGCCGGCGGCAGGAGATACTTCGTTGATGATCTCGCCGATGGCGTTTGCTTCGTAGTTATCTCACGCCTTTCTGGGCAACTTGGCCCGGGCAAGGTGGATTCAGCGAGGCGGCTGAGCCGGTGAGCTTCAAGGAGGTCTTTGTTGACCGTGAAGAGCTCCTCTTCCTCTTGACCCTGGCTTGCTTGATTTACGTCGGCATCTTGCTTTTGCTTGTCTTTTGACGCAGTTGCTGGCTCGCCGAGAGGTTCGCCGAAGTATAGCTGGGCGTCCGCCAAGTTACACTCATTTGGGCGGAACGGGGCCCGGTCGGCAAAGACCGTATGCTGCTCTCCTTCTTTCATGTATTTTATACATGGTGGAGAGTCGAGGGGACGACCCGATTTTCATGGAGCCAGGGTCTCCCCAGGAGGGCTTTGTAAGACGTGTTTGCATTGATGATGTAAAACACGACCTTAGTAGTGAGGCCGTCCATGGCCAGCTGCACTTCCACCTTTCCCAAGGCGTTCTCAGAATTCTGGTTGAATCCAGCGATTCTGATATCATTTACCCTTTGCAAGTAGGGCGTAAGATACAGAGCCTTGAAAGTCTTCAGAGGCATGATATTGATCGCCCCCGGGAGTCAACCAGGATCCGGTTGAGCTCGTGCCCATTGACTTTTCTTGCATGTACACGGGCGGTTGTGGTATAGCGTTGGCAACAACATGTCTTTGTCGGAGAAGGTCACCTCCGCCACCAGTGCTTCTAGGGCTTGTGCCTGGAGTTCGGTCACGTCAGGTTCGTAGACCTCGGGCTCTTGCAAGATTTTGACGAGCGCCGTTCTCAAATCTTTGCTCCAGGCAATGGCGTCCCATATGGTGATGTTGGTTGGGAACCGCTTCATATGCTGTATGATTTTGCGGTAAGCCCGGGCACGAGTTTGATCCAATGGTGGGACAGTATCCTCCAGGGCCTTTATCGGTTGCCCGAATTGGTTGACCCGTCTTGCCACTGGTGCTCGTCCGGCTTTTCTTCGAATAACGAGCCCAGGCAATCTTCCTCCAGGGCGGCAGTTGCTTCTTTGCCGCTTCTGGACGGAGGGGCCGGCGGTCGATTCAGGAGTTTTTCCGGTTGAAGGCTTGTTGGGGATCGCCCATCCCCCATACTCTTCTTCGTCAGACAGGACGAAGGGGACTGGTTGGGTGGCCCTCCGGTCGGAGAGCCTACTAGCGATATCCTGCTGCTCTTCTTCTTCCTCGTCAGATGGTCGAAGATG
>JACBKR010002302.1:0-34491 GCA_014218235.1 Colocasia esculenta
AATACAAAAAAATGCATGTAGCGCAGTGGTCGGAGGCTTGGGGCGCGCCCTCCACGCACGGAGGTCGCGAGATCGAATCTCGCGACCACCGCATGCGAACACTTTTTTTTGTCTAATTTAAATTTAATATGTGTGTATATATAAATAATATTGTATATATACTTAAGGCGCCTGTAGTGCAGTGGTCGGCCCTTTGCATCCTATCCTCGTGCGGAGGTCGCGAGATCCATTCTCGCTGCCGCCCGCGGTAATCCCCGTTTTGACATTTTGGTTCAAACCGAATCGAACCGGTTCGGTCCGGTTCGGTTTGCTACAGTAACTCAGTTTGGTTCGTTTGTCAAAAAATAAGGGAGTGAACCGGACCGGTTCACCCCTAGTTCTTCTCATGCTTCTTGAGCTGCCGAGAAGCATAGGCAACGACCCCACCGTGCTGCATCAGCACGGCACCCAACCTGACCTAGACGCATCGTGTAGACATGAAACACCGCTGCCTTCCCGACGGCAAGACCAACACTGGCGCTGAAGCCAACATCGTCTTCAGTTCTCGGAAGCTCTGCTCACAGTCCTCCTGACCAAACAAACCTAACGTCCTGCCTAGTCAACCTGGTCAACGGCGCTGCTATCTTGGCAAAATCCTGAATAACTCCGGTAGTAACCAGCCAAACCAAAAAACTGCGGACCTCCGACACCGATGTGGGCTGCTCCCACAAAACACGGCCTCCACCTTGGCAGGTCCACTGCCACACAGAACCCGCGATTACGTGCCCGAGAAAGTGCACCTCCCTCAGCCAAAATTCGCACTTGTCGAACTTGGCATAAAGGCGGTGACCTCTGCAGGGTCTCCAGCACGATCCTCAGGTGCTCCTCGTGCTCCTCCTCAGAAGCCGAGTAGACCAAAATATCATCAACAAACACCAACAAACGATCTAGGTACTCACTGAACACCCTATGCATCAGATCCATGAATGCTGCAGGTGCATTCGTCAGCCCAACGGCATCACGACTAACTCGAAGTGACCGTACCTGGAACGGAAAGCCGTCAAACCAACATCTGACTCTCTGATCCGCATCTGATAGTAAAGGATCTCAATCAATCTTCAAGAAAACTTTGACCGACTGCAACTGATCAAACAAATCATCGATCCTCGGCAACGGGTACCTGTTCTTCATAGTAACCTGGTTCAACTGCCGATAATCGATGCACAAACGAAGACTGCCATTCTTCTTCCTCACAAACAAAACAGGCGCGCCCTACGGTGAACGACTCGGGCGAATGAAGCCTAGCTCAAGCAGCTCCTGCAACTGGCGCTTCAACTCCACGCAGCTCCGCTGGGGCCATCCGGTAAGGTGCCTTGAACAAAGGGCCGTACCGGCAAAAACTCAATGGAAAACTCTACCTCCCGCTCAGGCCAAACAGGTAGATCCTCCGGAAGACGTCGGAGAACTCAGAAACAACCGGCACGTCAAAAATGAAGATCCGCTAGGCTCCAAAGAACAAACCGAAGCAGGTACGCCACACAGCCATCGTAGATCAAACGACGAGCTATACACAAGGAATAATGGCCGACGGGTAGACCGAATCCCTCGGAAGCAGAGGACGGGCTCTCCAGGTATCCTAACCGAATGGTCTTCCGCTGCAATCACCACGGCTGAGTGAGCCTCCAACCAGTCCATGCCCAGGATGACGTCAAAGTCGCAAACTGCAGTGCGTACAACCTGGCCGGCAACTGGTGCCCCTCAGCCTCGACTGCCACACCCTCCAGGTAACCAAAAGAACGCATATAGTCACCAGACGAGAGATCGACCATCACGGCACACTGCCTCTCAGGCGCGTGACAAGCTAGGGACTCATAGAATTCCTCGGAAGCAAAACACAAAGAAGCACCGGGTCGACCAAACAAGAGCAGCTCTTCCAAGGATAGGTTTGAGTACCTATACAAGTTTGATGCCTCTACCTGCTCCCGGGTGAGTGCCATCACACGACCACGACCACGCCCACGCTGCTGTGCCTGCTGGGGCTGCTGCGGCTGCGGCGGCTGGGGCTGAGGGTACTGCTGCTGCTGGTGGTACGACTGGTATGCTGCGGCTGTGAAACTGCTAAGCCTGCTGCTGGTATTGCCCCCGCTGCTGCTGACGGGGTACCTGCTGCTGAGGATGGTACTGGTACTAAGGAGGCTGCTGAGCGTATTGAACTGGCTGCTGCTGCTGCAGAGCTTGCCCCATGGGGCAATCCCTCCTGAAGTGGCCCGGTAAGCCACAGGTGTAGCAATTGCCTCCTGACTGCCCTGCTCAGCTCCCTGGACCCGACTGCTCTGCAAATCTGGACTGGCACTTCTGCTGCCGACTCCGACCGCCCCCGCGAGTAGACAACTTCCTAAACTGCGAGCGAATCCCGGCGCTGTCGGAGCTGCCCGAGCCGGAGGAAGAGGAAGTCGCACTACCGCGGCTACCCGCTGGACGTTGGTAAGGCGAGGACCTGGAAGAGGCTCCTCCTTGCTACTGCTGCTGCTGAGGCTGCCAGGTCTCTCTGTCCAAGGCAGTGGCCTTTGCCACGGCCTCTCCCAAGGTGGTGCACGTGTGCGCTGTCACACCCCACCTCAGGTCTGGTCTTAAACCTGCTATAAATCTCTCTGCACACATCTGCTCGCTGCCTGCGACATGAGGCACATGCTCAACAACCGACAACCTCTGGTGGTACTAAGAACTGTGAGGTCGCCCTGCACGAGCTCATGGAATTGGTCCCGTCTCTTACTCGAGCGTAGTCGGGAGTACTCGCCGTAAAAAGACCTCCGAGAACCGCTGCCAAGTGATCTGATCCAACCTCTGCCCCTGGAAGTGAGTCTGCCTCTGAACTCTCCACCACTTATGGGCTGCTCCCTTGAGCTGGTACACTGCCAGACGAACCTAGTCCTCCTCAGCGCACTCCATGGTCTCGAAGATGCGCTCCAACTCATGAGTCCAGCTCTCTGCCTTATATGGATCATACTCACCATGGACCATCGCGGCCGAAGACGCAGGAACCTCTCAAGGAGAGTGGTCCTCTCCTCCGTCACTACTGCCCTTCGCTGACCGGCCCCGGGTACTCCAGTACCCGACCGCTGCTGACACTCTGGCTGCTCCACCTCTGGCTCTATCTGCTGCTCCGGCACCACTGGGGGAGGTACCGGAAACTGCCCACCTACTGCTGTCTGCCCGGGCTGCCATGCTCTCTGGTACATGGCCCTGAAGAACTGCTCGGCCAAGAGAACCAGTCTGTGTGCTACTGCGGCTGTGGCTGGTACTCCTACTGCTGCTGCTGCCTCGCTTGCTGCCGCTGCTGCCTGTGCACCCTAAGGCTGTTGAACCACTCCTTCTTACCTTCATATTTTGTGCTAACAAAATTTATGATGAAACTTAATTGAATATCTTGTTTCATCTGTGTCGCATCAATCTCATAGCAAAATGCTAAGTCTCCCATTGATGCATATAGCGCACTAAAATGATAAAATCGATGTCTAATCTACATACATCGATTTAAGTCTCGTAACGATTTCTTAAGTGACCGCATCGATTTGCCTTCATAACGATTCATTAAGGCTCACATCGATTTGCCTTCATAACGATTCATTAAGACTCACATCCATTTGCCTTCATAACGATTCATTAAGGCCCACATCGATTAGGTCTCGTAACGATTTCTTAAGTGACCGCATCGATGTGACTTCATAACGATTCATTGAGGCTCACATCGATTTCTTTGTGAACAACATTTGTCCTCACATCGATTTCTTCAGTAAGAACATCGATTTGTACATGGATTTCTTTATATCATCATCGATTTTCCCATGATGGAACATCAGTTTGAACATCGATTTGCTCATCGATTTGCTTATGACTTAAACATCGATTTTCTTTATCGATTCAAAAGTTTCAAAATATGTTTGGCGCCTAATATAAAGTCAAATATCTTCTGACAGAATAAAGCTACATGCTGTTTCAGAATCTTGTCAGAAAAAGATATGAACTACTATTTTCAGCATGATAGCAGAAACACAGTAGCATGCACTGTTATCTTGTAAACACTCTTTTATGCTAACACTCTCTTCTATGCTTACAGACCTCGAAGACCACCAAAGTCTGATTAAGACAATGAAGAGAAGATCAACAACGACTAGAAGAGCTCCAACGGATCTCTTCAACGGATCTATTCAAAAGCCTCTCATATAAAAGATGAAGCATGGCTGAAGAAATAAGAGAGCTTTCCTGAAAATCTTTGAAGGAGTGTACAACCAGTGAGGAACCTCAAGGCCACATACACTCAAAGAAAGAGAGAAAGAGCCTGAGCCAAGAAGAAGCAAGCAAAAGCGTCTCAAGCTTTCAAGCCTTCAAGCTTTCTTTTCTCTTTTCATTCTCTCTCTGAGCTCATTGTAAATTTGGGGGAGAGTCCTTGACTGTGAGCTAGTTCTTAGTGTTCATCTTATAATAGCTCTCGGTCTGATCTTTCTTTTCTACGAAAGATTTCTGTCCAACTGTAGGACTGTATACAATGTAGAACCTAGCTAGGGGTTTGTGTCTAGCAGAACCGCATTGGGGTTTGTACCAGGAGGTTTGCTTCTGAGCCTGTAAAAGAAGTGGGCTTCCTTTTTGCCCAGAAAGAGAAGAAGACCAGCTGGGGTGCTGGGTGTTGTAGTGTCCTTGAAGGGGACTGTACCCTTGGTTAGTGAAATCCCAAGAGGTTGCTTGGGGACTAGACGTAGGACTTCCATGTGGAAGGGCCGAACCAGGATAAATTCCTTGTGTCATTTGTGTGATTGTTTATTTGCTTCAGCACTGCTACTCTTTATCACACTAATCTAACCAAACTTTCAAGTGTTAATTTTCTGTGTTTAAGTTTCTATTTCAGATTTTAGACAAACCTATTCACCCCCTCTAGGTTAGCTTGCTATCGTACAAAAGGGCTAACAAGTGGTATCAAAGCGAGGTTCTCTGATCAATCAAGAAGATCTAACGATCTTAGAGAAGATCCATGACAGCTCAAGGATATGCTGAAGGTCAATCAGTCACAAATCTCCATTCTTTGATGGAGAGGACTACCAATATTGGAAGATGAGAATTGAATGCTTCATTCGAGGCACAGACTTTGATCTGTGGCAGTAATCGAGGTAGGTAATTATGTTATTGTTCCTATTCCAAGTACTACTGTCATTACAGTAGCAGATAAAAGTAATTATCTTTAAATTTTAAAGCTAAGAACTACTTATGTTGTGCCTTATCCAAAAGAGAATTTAGTAGAGTATCTGCATGTAAATCAGTTAAAGAAATATGGGATAAACTGTAGATAACTTATGAAGGAACAGATAAAGTAAAACAAACTAGGATAGATATTCTTGTCTCACAATATGAGCAATTTAAAATGCTTCCAAATGAAAATATCACTCAGATGTATAATAGATTTTCGAGCATAGTAGTTGGTCTGAGTTCTCTTGGTAAAAATCTTTCTGATGAGGAAACTGTTAGAAAGATACTTAGGTCCTTAACTCTTTCATGAACACCTAAAGTAATTGCTATTGAAGAAGCTCATGGCTTAACCAAACTTTCTATTGATAACTTAATAGTTCCCTCATGGCACATGAATTAATATGGAGCGACTATCTGAAAGCTCATCAAAGAAAAAATGTACTAATGCTCTTAAAGTTGCAGCTGCTCCTTCCACTTCTTCTTCTTCTAGTTCCAAAAATGCAGATTCTGAAGACGTGACGTAGATGATGTACTGTCCAAGCTTCAGAAAATTCTCAAGAAGAAGAAAAATGGATCAAGAAGATTCAAAAGAAAGAGAAAAGGGAGAAAGAACCAGTCTGCTATGAATGCAGAAACCTGACATCTGAGACCAGATTGTCCTAGACTGAAGAAGACTGGTCAACCAAAAAATCCAAGAAGCAGCACAAGAAATTCAAAAAGAAGCCATGGCGGTTGCTTGGGAAAATGAAGAAACCACAAGCTCAGAATCGAAAAAGAGCAGTAAGTCTAGCCCTCATGGTAAGACTAGATGAGGTAAATTCTAACCCATTTTTTGATTCATGCACTGATTCAGGATCAGAATCTGAAGACTTAGAAGTAGTCTTTAATGAACTATACGAAAAACATAAAGGTGTTGTAAAAGAATTAAAAATCTGAAAAATAACACTACTTGCTTGGAAAACACCAATTCTGATCTTAAATCCGAATTGGAGCAACTAGAAAAATAATTAAAGGACAGTAAAGATAATATTATCTTCTAAATGAAGATTTGAAAATTAAGAATAATGAGAAGTTAGAGTTAGAAGAAAAATTAAAAACTCTAACAGAAGAAAATCTTTATTTAAAAGAATCAGTTAGTAAATTAACTAGAGGGAAAACATCTTTAGCATTATGCTTAAAAGGGTCAAAATCTGGAAATAATAAACAAGGGCTTGGATACATATCTTTGGAAAAAGGAAAACAAGCCATAATTCCAGAAAAATATCCATTACCAAAATTTGTAAAAGAAACCAGTTGCCTCAGAAAAGGCCCCTGTAAAGAAAATGTTTCTAAAAATTATGTCCCAAACAGACATCATAAAAACAATAAGAACTGCAAAATAGATTATACTCATTGTTTTCTCATTGTAATAAATTAGGACACACAGTAAACACCTGCACAACAAGGCACTTAGTTTGGATTCCTAAAGGTTATTTTCATGCATCTAACCATCAAGGACCCAAAAGATTTGGTCCCTACTTCTGAGTAGTTTATTTGCAGGATGGCCTTGGAGCATCAGGATCAAAGGATGCTCAAGGCATTGGTGACTGCCGCTCTTCATCCATCTCATATCTGAAGAGGGAGTAGTCATTAATTTATTTTTAAATTTTAATATTACTAAAATTATTTTCAAGTCTCATTCAGGTGGAATCTCTCATTCAGGGGGAGCACAAACTAAGGGGGAGTTATTCATTAAATGACAATCATTGTTGAACCCCTAAATGGTAAGAAATTCTCTCAAGGGGAGAGAAATGGATGGTAAGATCCTTCCCTTTTGGTTAATGACAAAAAGGGGGAGAGTATGTATGTCATGTGAATTTTCTGTAGTTTCTATAGTATTTTTAAGTCAAAAAATTCTCATAAATTTTGTCATCACCAAAAAAAAGGGAGATTGTTGAACCACTCCTTCTTACCTTCATATTTTGGTGCTAACAAAATTTATGATGAAACTTAAATTGAATATCTTATTTCATCTGTGTCGCATCAATCTCATAGCAAAATGCTAAGTCTCCCATTGATGTAATATGGCGCACTAAAATGATAAAATCGATGTCTAATCTACATACATCGATTTAGGTCTCGTAACGATTTCTTAAGTGACCGCATCGATTTGCCTTCATAACGATTCATTAAGGCTCACATCGATTTGCCTTCATAACGATTCATTAAGGCTCACATCCATTTGCCTTCATAACAATTCATTAAGGCCCACATCGATTTAGGTCTCGTAACGATTTCTTAAGTGACCGCATCGATGTGACTTCATAACGATTCATTGAGGCTCACATCGATTTCTTTGTGAGAACAACGATTTGTCCTCACATCGATTTCTTCAGTAAGAACATCGATTTGTACATGGATTTCTTTATATCGTCATCGATTTGCTCATCGATTTTCCCATGATGGAACATCAGTTTGAACATCGATTTGCTCATCGATTTGCTTATGACTTAAACATCGATTTTCTTTATCGATTCAGATGTTTCAAAATATGTTTGGCGCCTAATATAAAGTCAAATATCTTCTGACAGAATAAAGTTGCATGCTTGTTTCAGAATCTTGTTAGAAAAAGATATGAACTACTATTTTCAACATGATAGCAGAAACACAGTAGCATGCACTGTTATCTTGTAAACACTCTTTTATGCTAACACTCTCTTCTGCTTACAGACCTCGAAGACCACCAAAGTCTGATTAAGAGAAATGAAGAGAAGATCAGCAATGACTAGAAGAGCTCCAAGGATCTCTTCAACGGATCTATCAAAAGTCTCTCATATAAAAGATGAAGCATGGCTGAAGAAATAAGAGAGCTTTCCTGAAAATCTTTGAAGGAGTGTACAATCAGTGAGGAACCTCAACGCCACATACACTTAAAGAAAGAGAGAAAAAGCCTGAGCCAAGAAGAAGCAAGCAAAAGCGTCTCAAGCTTTCAAGCCTTCAAGCTTTCTTTTCTCTTTCATTCTCTCTCTGAGCTCATTGTAATTTGGGGAAGAGTCCTTGACTGTGAGCTAGTTCTTAGTGTTCATCTTGTAATAGCTCTCGGTCTGATCTTTCTTTTCTAAGAAAGATTTCTGTCCAACTGTAGGACTGTATACAGTGTAGAACCTAGCTAGGGGTTGTGTCTAGCAGAACCGCACTGGAGTTTGTACCAGGAGGTTTGCTTCTGAGCCTGTAAAAGAAGTGGGCTTCCTTCTTGCCCGGAAAGAGAAGAAGACCACTAGGGTGCTGGGTGTTGTAGTGTCCTTGAGGGGGACTGTACCATTGGTTAGTGAAATCCCAAGAGGTTGCTTGGGGACTGGACGTAGGACTTCCATGTGGGAAGGGCCGAACCAGGATAAATTCCTTGTGTCATTTGTGTGATTGTTTATTTGCTTCCGCACTGCTACTCTTTATCACACTAATCTAACCAAACTTTCAAGTGTTAATTTTCTGTGTTTAAGTTTCTATTTCAGATTTCAGAAAAAGCTATTCACCCCCCCTCTAGGTTAGCTTGCTGCCGTACCAAAAGGGCCAACAAAGGCTGCGCCACTGACTCCTCTACTGACACCTCCTCCTGGACCTGCGCCTGCGCGGGCATCTCGGACTCACCCTACTGCTCTACCAGTTCTCTGTCCTGCCTGCGCCTGCGCGGAGCCATGTCCTGCTTGGCAACACAACCAACAAAAGGTTAACAAAACCACTCGGGCGGCTAGCAGTGTACTTGTACTACCGTTGGGACTTCCTGTCGCAGTTTAAATCCATTACAAGTCCTGTCAAACTCTCGCTCTGATACCAACTGTAACGACCTGAGAACCCGACCCTCGGCCCACGCCGAGGACCCAATTTTTACGGTCGCCGCCCACGGATCCTGGGATCCGGAAGGGCTATAATCAATGTCTAACAGGATATGTAACAGAAGTAAACGTCAACTGCTAATCTAGAAGTGTACGTGCGGAAACAGAAAAGAGAGTGAGACCACCACGTACCACTCTAAGTACAGTCCCAACATATGCACGCTAGTACAAGTAAAGGGCAGGGGAAGAACAAGTCCCTTAGGGGCATACCCCGAGGGTGACGTACATTGAAAAAGGGGAACTACTGCTAGCTATGGGGACCTCGCCTACCGCCCTGTCTCCTCCGCCCGGCGCGCGTCCTGCCGCTGCTGAGAAGTCTCACCTGGGAAAAGGAGGGATGAGCTTCACAACAGAAGCTTAGTAGGGACTACCAATCACCTACTGGCTCTAAACATGCAGAGGAATATAAACATAAAATGAATGACAGTAGTTTATATCTTCTACCTACAACGGAAGTGCGGAAGCGAAACTACAACTAGCATGGTACGGGAAGTACTCACGGTCGGAAACTCCGTACGACTGCTCGTCGTGACCACCACACGGCTAGCAAACATAGACGGAGGGGACTCCACCTGGACAGGGAACACTAGCTACGGGAAGCACTACCACCAGTCAAGGTCAAGTGCGCTCACCGACGTCTTATCCTCGACCCAGGTCCTGACCCTCATGTCTCATCAGAACGAGGTAGGACGCAAAGTAACACAACAGTAACCACCGTAGTCTGGCCGGACTACGGTCCCACGCCGGGCCTCTCTAAGCGGTTCCGGGGCCGCAAAGAGCGAGACAGTGAGAAAAGGACTAACTGAACTGCGCCAGGAAGAACTCCGAAAACTGACCTCGGCGTCCCAGTCCAACTACGAGAGCTCTGCAAGCGACTCAACGCCACTGTCCCCACCGTTTTCCCCTAAGCTCAAAAGTCCACCTGGTGGCTGCCAACTCGAGCACACTCGTAGCCCGGAGTACTCCCTCAACAGGCTCCTGAGGATGGGGGTCCCAGGCAACGGTAACAACCTCTCACACGGGACAAGCCCTCAAGTGCCGAGCACCGGGCGAAAGACTAGTGTAGACCGCACTAGGGAACTAGCACAGGTGCCACAGGTACAGTAAAAGGAATGGAAACGACGAAGACCGGGAGCCTGTCTCACGGCTGGGATCGCGACATATCGGACCGTCTCGACCTCGTCGTGACGTATCGGACCGTCGCGACCAGGTCGCGACACACGAGAGCGTCGCGACCGGCCAGGCCGTCGCGACCAGATCGCGACCTCCACGAGCGTCGCGTCCTCAGACAGAGGGGGGTTCCGGAACAACCCCTCCGGGAACCACCCAAAAAACGGGGAAACAACCACATAAGGGGGAGGGGATCATGCTCAACATGCTAGAAAGCTAGTAAAGCATCCAAACCACCCTTAAAACCCCACAAACATGGATCTACACTCGAAGGGAAACCTCACTCAACCTCGAGCATGGAGTTTTCACACTCCCAAGCCCCAAACCACAGAGAAACCATGCTTTAGAGGGGGAAGGGAGCATGCTTAGGGCGAAAGGATCAAGAGTCCCTACCTCCATGCGAAGAACAAACCCGTTGGGGCCTTCTCGTAGGAATGGACACCTCCTCCTCGCTCCAAACGACACGACCACGTCCCCTGCACGAGCGGGATGACACCACCTCAGCACGAACGCCTGAAGCACCAAGAACCACCAGGAATCCGCAAGGGAAACTCGAGAGGGAAAGGAGAGGGGAGAAAGAGAGCTGAGGGGGCGAGAGGGGGAAAGGGGGCGCGGCCTTGGGTTTTAACCTGGCGGCCCCCAGAACGGGACGAAACGACATGTCGCGATAACACTCTTGTCGCGACGCCCCTAGGCGTCGCGAACTTATCGCGACGGTCGCCTATGTCGCGACCCCAAAAACGGGTCAAACCTCGAAGACCGGGAAAGCGATCGCGACGGGTGACCACGTCGCGTTCACGCGTGTGCGCCTGACACCCGACAGAGTCGTTCTGACAGAAAGGACACCGGTCACGTCTGTCAGAAAAACCGTCGCGGCACCGTCGGACGTCGCGACCAGAACACGACGGCCAAACCGTCGCGACAAGAACGCGACAGCCCTGGTCGTCGCGACCCGAACCTTGTCGCGACCACGTCGCGACCAGGGAGCATGACGTGACCCTGAGGACGGGGCCACAGGCCCAAGGGGGCCGAGTCTTACAATGAGAGCCCTATTGCCAATTTCCGTCCTCCCTTCTAGCATCAGAGGAACCTCTCAATCATTAGCCACATAGGAGAGAAACCCTAAATGGAGGGGGCAAAGGGGGAGAGTGATTTGGGCATTTGAAACCTGTAATATTGTCAAGTGAAAACCAACTAGGGTCGTAAATGGAGTGGATATGGGTTTTCGATTCCGATCTTAATAGTTAATCAGATAATTCGTATCCACTCCGAATACAATTCGGATATGGAGCGAATAATTTAATCAGATAATTTAGATTCGGAGCGGATACAAATATATCTTTGAAAACATGAGTTTTAATAAAAGACATTAAGTGATATATAAAAAAAAAAAAAAATAAAAAAAAAAAAAATAAAAAATATAAACGTCACAAACATTATCTAAACAAAAGATAACATTAGATGTATTGTATATTTATACATTATAGAAGGATCATTAGATCTAGGATCCAATGGTAAAAAATAACTTCATTTCAGAGTAGATTTAAATGGAGCAGATAATCTGTTTCTGTATCCGTTCCGTTTATTATCCGGATAACATCTATATCTAAAATCTGCTCTCCTGAATATTTGTTAAACAGATAATATTCAATTAATCATATACAAATCAAATTGGATTTAGATATTCAGATCCGTTATGGTCCGAAACCTAACACATGTTCTCCCAACTATAGTATAGGAGTAGGTTACTTTATTCCACCTCTGATTAGCACTCCAGTCAGTAACAATGACATGCCATCAATGGTAGGAATGAAATTGAGAATTGTTTGAATTTTTTTAGGATATATTTCATAAAGATAGGGTTATAATAGTAATTATAATTTTATGGGTATACAGATAATTTACTCAAAAGTTTAAGGGAATTTTGACTTCCGGTCCAAAAGTGACTTAGAATTAATTTTAGGTCCAATTTTTAAAAAATTTAATTGTAGGTCCAAAGACGGTTAAAAATTAATATTAAATCCAATCCGATATCTCCACTTATATTTTTTCAAAAACCCTATTCTACCCCCGTGGAAAACCTCCTCCCCCACACATACACGTTGCCATACCCACCCCGGCGATCCCCTCCCCAGCCCGGCCCCGGCGAACCCACCCCGGCGATCCCTCCCCCACCCCGGAGATCAAACTGTTTAGGAGTTATCCAGCTCGAAAAATATATATTATATATAATATAAAAGATAAAATATACGGAAGAGCAGAATGGAATAATGAAATAATTCAGCTCACATGTCCTCTGCTACTAATAATATTTAGCAATCACGCAAGTTCTGGTTCCAAGTGTAGAAACTTTAGGGACTAATTCAGATTGATTATTTAGCAATCACGCGGGAGCTGGATAACTCCTGAACAGTCTGATCGACTATTTCCCTTGATTATTAATCGATTATAGAATGCTAAAAAAAGATTAATGGAAAATATTCTGTAGCAGGAAGAAAATATATAATTTTGTGTTTGCCGAATCCGTACCAAAAAAACAATTGGTAAGGAGGGGGAGGTGGGTGGGCGGGTGCCACGGATGTACCGTTCATCCAGTTAACTGGGCAAAACGGTATACAAGGGCTGGAATAATTGTCCCTGCTATACATGGGCAAAACAGATTTTTTTATCTTCTCTAACGTCAGTTAACTGACGGGAGAGCCTCATTTGGACCTAAAAATAAATATTTGACATGTTTGGATCGAAAGTCAAAATATATTGATCATGGACTTAAAAATAAATCCTCTCCAGACCGGATGTTGATTCCCACAAAATTTAAAATGCGAACTCCCGGATCTTACCGATAGCCCATGAATTGTCGGGCAAAAGGACACACCGAATACCGTCCCAAAATCCGGACGCCGCCCAAAAAGTTGAATGCGTTCCCCTTCCCCCGCAGTCGAACACAAAGAAGCCACTCCCCCCCTACAGTCCACACCCCCACGCAGACCGCATCGGGCAGAAACCAGTGCGAGAGATGGCGGGCGATGGAGGGGTCGCCTGCGCCGACCGGCCAGCCCTGTCCTCCTCCCCCGCACCTTCTTATCCAAGAAGGTCGCCACCATCGCCTCCGAGGGCTCAGAAGAGCAGGAGCTCCAAGCCATCGAGGATTTCTTTGCGTCGGCGGTAAGGCTCCACATCCTCTGAGAACCGCACGGCACAGTGTTTTATGAGTTCCCAAGAGTTTTTTGATTGGCCTAGATGGTAAATTTTGTCTCGAAATCGACTCGAGCACAACGACGAGTGGCGAATTTGTAGCGCTTCCGCAACTGATATGATTAGATAGGGTTTTGGCAACAGAGATCGGACATTTACTCGGGAGATCGGTCAGCCAGTGTTCGGAAATCCACTTTCCGGATCTGATTTACCATTCTTTCGACGCTGGTGTTAGTTCAACATCTGAAGAGGGATCCTGCAGTCACTTGGACTCCCTCATCCTTTACTTCTCTGTTGTTATGTAACTGGAGGACTAAAATTGTGATGTAAAGCAAAACAGTGATGTATCTAGTTTGCAATTGGTCTATAGGTTTTTTCTCGCTGCAAAACATCATCAAGAACTTCGGAACATAGCACGCCTGGGTTGCCTAGCTTATCTCCATTGCAGCTAAAGTTTTTCTACAGAAGTTGATCATATGTCCTCTCGTTTGTAGATATTAGGCAGCTCAAGGCGTCCGCAAAAGAGGCTAAATATATCCCCAATGGTGTCGGGGATCCTTCCAAGCCGCATTCTGAGGATGGACATAGAGCAGGCGTTGCAAATGCTAGGGATGAAGTGCAGGGACGAAGACCAGCATTGGGCCGAAAGCGTGCACACTTTTCTTTCAACCCAAATGTGAGGTAAGATTGGGTAAACCAGCCCCCACCCCCCCCCCCCCCCCCCCCCCCCCCCCCCCCCCCCCACACCACACACACACACCACACAACACCCACCCACCCACACCACGGGCACACGGCCATTGTTTTCCCGAAGCCTTGTAATGGGAACTTGCATGAGGCCTCAGTATCGTTGCTTTGCAGTGATTCTCATTTAAACATGGATCTGAAATCAAGTGTTGATCATATAGAAGACCCAGACGAGTTGTTCTCGGCCTTTGAAAATATTGAATGTGAGTCTATAATCAAATTTTCACTTCACTGTTGTATTAAATTTACTATCTGCCATTATTCCTGATTATTTTATTATCTGGTTGGCTCTCAGGTGCCAGAAAAGAGTTGAAGAAGCAAATGGGTGAGGTTGCTCTAGATTCAAGTCCAAAGTACAGTGGGAAGCAGCACGAAAATATAGGCCCGGCATTCTAGGGTACGTCTTAAACAATCACCACTTTATTTGTCAATAGAAGAATTCAAGGGTGGTTGTGCATAGCTGTAGATAGGGTATAATGATGAAACTTAAGGACAGGTGCTTAACTCTATTTGACCATCCTAAATGAAGATCCTTTAATTTTTAGACATCTTGTCACATTTTTGTTCCAATGTTCTGTCTAACTCACCAAGGGAAATATCTATGTATCGATTTCAGAAGGAAAGCCAGTTACAAACATCATTTTCCAGTAAACAATAGCACTACAGAGGCCCTAGTACCCTCTCACACAGAAAATCAAGCATCTAGTCCATCCAAGAGTAGACATGATGCAAATTCCAATGCTATTTCACAGCAATTAAGCCAATCTGCCGCAACATGATGAAGCACAAATGGATCTGATTTTTGCGTCATGTTTGACAGAAAAGGTTGGTTGAAAGCATACCTACCAAAAAACTTATTTTAAATTTCTTCAAGGTTGACAGGTGATTCTATGGACAGGTGTCATAGATGGCAAAGAGAAAGGAGTAGATAAACTTTTGGACACACTTCTCCATAGCTTTGAAGATATTGATAAGGGCGAAGAGATAGATTTCTTGCAAGAGAGGTTAAAGATAAAGTCGACCAATGTGGAGAAGATATCCCTTCCACCACTGGATGGAATCCGAATAAAGGATGTCCTAAAAATGGGCAGCAAATTGGCAGCTGAAAATTTTGGTAGGTCTTCGACAAATCGTGTTTCACCAACTGTTGCAAGTAGCCCACTTGCTGCGATTTCTGTACTTAGAAGACGCATTTCACAGTTAGATCCTCTACAGGATCCATTCTCAGTGCTTTCTTCAAATGAAAAGCCAAGTCCTGAAAACTCTTCTCCAGATGAAGGCAGCAAGGAGAGAACTCTTTCTTCCCCTCTTCTTGAACATCCTGATGTTGTTGGCATGGAAGTTGAGAATACCTCTAGCTTAGAACATTCAGCAGAAGCAAGATGTATGTTGAGTCACAAAGGGAAGATGCAACCCACATGTACTGAGGCTGATAAGATAATTCCAACAAACACTCCTTTGGGAAATTCAGAGGACCTTCACTGCCCCACCAATGGCATCACAGATCATTCTGCTGTACATGCTAGTGCAATTGACATGACAGATGCTATCGGATCCACTAGCTTTAATTCTAGCTGTGAAGATAATGCAAGTGTATCTAACTTTTGCCTGCATCTCCTTTTTTTTGAATTACTTGCTTGATATGTAGTTGTGATGCATCGATGTAATTTTCAGGTTGTCAACATGCATATAGGGGCAATTCCAGAAAAAATAGATCGTGACAATGAGGAACTACCTTCAGGAACACCAGATGGTGGCAGCATAGGGCCATCTGCTGGATTATGTGACAGGATGGACCCGGATGATGGTAACCCAGATAATGAGACCAGTATAGATACATTTCGAAATGATTGTGTTATGGAGGACAAGGCAAGCTTTCAATTCATTGATGTCAAGCTGATTGGTGCAGATTTCCATGAAGCACTTCTTTCACTTTTTCTGTTCTGATTGTGCTTTTCAGGACAATAATGGAAAAGAAGCTCCCGCATCAGGTGGACGAGGTATGATTCGAGCATACAAACTGCAATTGATTTCATTAATGTGCATGTGTCTGTTGCTTATGCATAATTCGTCATCCGAGACTGGGAATGTATGAACAAAGTCATGTTTATTTATAGTCCAAAATATGATCAACGGATTAACTTTCCTTCATGATTGTTTTGTTATTACTGTATCTTCTAGTGGTATTTATTATTATTATTATTATTATTATGATAAAACTTGATTTTTTTCCTCTCTAAATTATCATTTACTTCTATAATTAGGGATGTGATGGGTCAGGCTGGCACAGAGATCAAGGAGTGACAAAGGTCCAGGATGGCCAATCAGCATGGAAATTAAAAGGGTCTTGGTTGGGAGGCCCATTTGATGCACTCATAAGTCATAACCCTTATATGCCTCTTGTCCATATTATATTAACTTCTGATGACAAGCAGACAAGGAAGGTGCTTCCTTCAAATTTAACTGCCTCCAATACCTCTAGAACTTTCTCTCCTCTCATAATGCAATAATGCACCTTCTTCACTGACCATGCCCTCATCTCCCTTACCCTCTCTTCCATCTCCTAGCAGTCTCTCATCAACATGTGCCATAAAAATCCAGCACATATGTCACTGACCTTGATTTCTTTTTTTTTTTTTTTTTTTGGGGGGGGGGGGGGAGTTTGTTTGGTCGGTAAGGGAGAGGGTGTTGGGAAAAGGTCGTGATGGAGCCACTGTTGGGGATTCTGAGTGCAGCAGGGTTGTCAATAATGGGAATGCCAGCAAATGGAAGCAGAAAGAGGGAGGACGGGGATTCAAGTGGCATGGAATGGCAGCACGGGAGTTCAACCACAGCACAGATTGTAGAGACGGGGTTGGGAGATTGAAATGATAGGACGGGAGGTTGGTTATGAGAGTGGCAGTTTTGGCAATGACAATATTGTACTTGTCTGCCTTTATTTTTTCCTCTCCCTCCCTCCACACATAGCACAATAATGGCCATCACGATTCACAAACAGCAGCTACTGGTTGCTCATGGTGCAGGCATTGAAGACAAGGGGCCATCACTTATTGAAAGCCCTGTTATATGATGTCAGGATAAGCAAATTACAGAAGTAGGATGGCAATAGGTTCATATAAACATATGCAATATGTATGGCTTCCTTGCATAAATAAAATGTGTTCTTACATGGTTCCCTTGCATAACTAGCAGGATATACCTTATTGTAGTTCCTTTGCAGAGGAAAAAAAGTATGATGTTCTGAATATATCTGTTTACAACCTTGTCAATCTTATTCTGGACAAGTACTATGAATGTTCATAGCCTCCAGTTTATGTGCTTTGATGTTTGAGATGGAGAATAGTCGTGCAGTTTCTGTCAAGATGTTACTCCTGGATGATTTATCTTGCATCCACTCTATGCCTGAAAGAAGTTATGTTTGTCTTTTGCAATCAGGGCAATCAAGTGGGAATGCTGCTTCAGATATTCCAAATGATGAATGCTCTGGAAATTCAAGCGCCTCACCTGAACAGAATGACAAGGTCGGTCATCTTCATACTCTCTCACTGTCTTGTCATTTGTCCATCCCCTGCTTTATTATTTTGGCATTTTTTATATTAGTTGAGCAGTTAAGTTTGAAGAGAGATGGATAACTGGTATCTCTCTTTTATCCTGCTTTGTAAACAATATAAAGCTCATCATAAGTGGTATTTTTAGCTGACTGATGCTTACAATCTGAAAGCCAAGGCATGTAATTTATGTTGCATCCAGATTGGTGTTCTGTCCCTTCTCACATCACTGTGTTTCATTCATTCAATTCTTTGCCTTCTTTCTACAAGACAACTGGACACAAAGCATCATCTAATTCAACTATGAACCTTGATTTCAGATAATGATGACAGGAAGCCAATAGCTTCTCATCTAAGACCAGGAAGATTGACCTTGAGGTTATGACCTGTGAAAATGTCCTACTTCTCATTTGGCCCTTGCTTTAGAAGTAGAAAGAAATTCAGATCTAGTGTTGGTTACATTGCATAAGGTCCCAAAGCCTGAAAGAACTTCCTTTCTCAAAAAAAATTCTGAGCAGAAAACAGATTTAACTTGATTCTGATGCACTCTAAAGTTTGTTCATGGCTGCTATGAATTATTATTACGTTCTTTCTGGTTGCTATGAATTATTATACATTCTTTGCTAATCTATCCTGTAAAGAACTAATTAATGCATGTAAGTAGAAGTATGTTGTTTTATATAGTTTACGGGAGACTTCCTGCTCAATACTTAATGGGAGGGAAGTGGGAGGATATCTTGTGGTCGGAACTCACATAACCAAAGATTTATGTCACATACAGCCTATGGGTGAGACCTTTCTAGAAAATAGATGCTCTTGTAATATAATAAGTACTGTTTTTTTCTCCCCCCCAGGATTGTGACATAAGTTTGTACATATTATTGGAAGGACTATTGGATGATGGAAACATTTGGGAAAAAACAATTGCCACTGGAATCAATTGGCATTACTTGTTCTACATTATGCGGACTTCAAAAGAGCCAACACCATTTTATTTCTTGAACATGAGCTTGTGTTGTGACCTTGTGTTAGTTCATATTTCTCCTGCCTCTGTTCTTTAAGTTTGCAATCTTTTGTTGTCATTCAAAAACTTTTATGTAATAGATTATTAACAAATGGAAGTTGCATTGTCTTTCACCAGGAAAATCAGATGGATTTAACAGCTTCAATTAATGCATCATTGGAAGTGGAAGCACCTCGAAAGAGGCAAAATAGACAAGGAAGAGATGCTCCAAGGCACAGCCTTGCAGGTGTTTATTTTTTCCGCAATTTGCCTTTTTAAAATGTATTTTTCCTTGCAAAGATAGATTATAGTTCTTATGTATTCCATTCATATGACTATTTGAAGTGTCGTCTTCTTAAGTGGGTAATTGGAAATTTGAAATCCATCTGCACATGTCTAGGAGCTGGTATGGCATGGCAGTCTGGTGTGAGAAGAAGCACCAGAATCAGGATGAAACCTTTGGAATATTGGCGTGGCGAGAGACCTCTCTATGCACGGATACATGATAGTAAGCATTCCTTTCTGATGTCATATTTTTTGTTTTGTTTTTGGGACAGCCATATTATTCTCTCACAATTTATTGCTTGTAGGAGTGCTAACTGAAGGTTTTATACTTTAATGTTCTATAGTTTTTTAATCTTTATAGGTCATGCAGTGAAAAAAATCTCAGAAGTATTTTACTGTTTTCCTAGTATAGCTTCTTTTTTTTTTCTTCTCCCCTGCTTTCTACTTTTGGTCAACCCCATTGAGATCACCTCCAATTGTGGCATACTTGAGACAATGATTATTGATTCGTTTTTTTTAAGTGATTTTTTTTTTGAAAGTGATGATTATTGATTCACTTGATCTACAAACTTCTAGTCTGTTCCACTTCATCTGAATAGCAACTCTAAATCCTAACTTTTCTAGATTTTATCACCTAGTTAAGGAATGTATTTAAGAACAGAAGGTACTTTTAGTGTTTGTTATGCCAGATTTTCTCTTTCTAGTCATCTCCCAGCAATGCTCGATTTTTCTGGATGAGCAGTTATCTTGGGGAACAACTTTTCCTGAAAAAATGCCTATTTCCAAACAACATTAGCTTCACATAATGATTCTTTGACCTGCTTCTCCAAAAGCAGGTGTTGAATAAAGAACCAACTTTGAAAGTAGTTCCTATTAGATTCTGTAAGGTGTGGAATAAGAACCGGATGTGGAACAATCAGCCATGCCACACCTTTTCATGGGTAAGGTCTTCAATGAACTAGCGTCTTCAATGAGCATGTCCTGGATAGTGATGCGGGACAGCAAAGAGGGGGTGGAGAAGTAGGAAGAGAGAAACCGGAATCCACCAGGGAGGGAAGAGAGAAACCGGAATCCACCGGGGAGGAAGAATAAGAGTGGCTGCTGCAAAGCTATTCTTAATTCATCATCATGTCTGTCCTCAAGAGGATTACAATGCTATTTAAATAGACAAAACCCTAATGACTTTTTTTTAACCTCATACTGACTAAAATACCCTTGGACCTAGAAAAATAGTACGAAATTCGTACTAAAAATCACAGAAAATATAAAAAACTCTAATTGGGCCTCAAACATGCTAAATAAAGACCCACTAACTAAAACATAGACTTCTAATTTAAAAGACAATCAAATTACATCAATTGGATCTTCAATGGGCCAAATAAAATATAAATTAGGCTTCGGGCTTTGACTTTGCAGCTCTTTATTTCCCAACAGATAGGCTCTGTTTTTTATGGCAATTGATCTCAGCTTGTTTACTCAATTAGATGGACTAGCTTGAATGGAAAATCGCAACTTACTAAATGACCAAATTGAACAGAGGCAAGCTCTGATTGTTATTGATTGTCTGATTGTTTGTTGGCATTCATTTAAGAGAAATGCTTTGTTTTTTTGGTTGATAGTGCAGTTGGCTCACCCTGCACCGGGTTCTAACCCGGGCCCCTCCCCCCCAACCCCGCCCTGTGTCTATCCCACCTACGGCGGGGGACATTTAAGAGAAATGCTTCTTGCTCTCAAAGGAGAGCAATAAATGTGATGTGGATTGCCCTTCCAACAATCCTATTGGTTGAAAAAGGGACAAGACCTCTCTCTCTTCTTCAACCAATAGGATTGCTTGGAGGACAATCCACATCACATTTATTGCCCTCCTTGTAGGGTAATAAGCATTTATTTTCATAATAATAGCGTTTGTTCATAGCATCATGTAATAGCTTAACTAATCTATAGAGACAAGGGGCAGCTGTGTCTTTTTGATTCATCTAATTGCTCATCTAGTCTTAAAAAATGTTAGACGAGTTGAGTTTGGCAGCGCAATTCTCAGCTGGTTTAGTATTCAATCAGATAGAGTCAACCACAGTTATTTAACTGAATTGGAACTGATAAAGCTTTTTGTTAGCTAAATTTTTTTACAAGTTATAAGGGGAACATGAACCATAGAATGACTCGAAATAGGGCCGATTGAACTAGGAATCAACCTTGGGAATGTTTGTGAACCTGGAAATTCCTTGGCAGTGCTGGACATAAATTTGTTCTACTTACATTTAAATTTTTTTTTTTTGGGTATTCGGTGTGGTTGTTTAGACCACCGCCCTACTAGATCAAACAAAGGGGTTTGAAACCCACAAAATCTGAAAATACCTCCCTAAAATCCTCCTCCTCCGCCCCGCAGCGCATCCACCTGAAAGCCTCCTTATTTAAATCCACCGGGGAAAGGCGCCAGCGCACACTCGAACCGCGCACATGCTGGGTGTGCATCGGGGCCCCAAACCACTGGGTCACCCCTCACGCACTACTTACATTTCAGTTGTCAACTATGCAACTAATAAGCCAGTGCTTGGTATAGTTATATTCTGTGGCCTTAATATATACCCTTTTACGATTAACAGTCACCCAAAATATTGGCTTCCTTAGAGGTCTAAATGAGTGGTGGTTCCTACGGGTTATCTGAGGACCCACACAGTAAGTGCATGTTGGTCACAGGCCAGTGTACCAAAATGGCTGGTATGAGTGGAAGGTGACCAACATCCATTGGTTATTTGCAAAAGACCCAGTGGTTTCTGTAATTTTTTCCCCTTCTTTTTCCACATTGCTGTGTATAGAATTTTGTCTCGATTTTTTTGAGATATGTAGACTAATGTTATTGTTGATGGAGATTTCAGGCTTACATGCCTTATTACTGGATTCAGCATAGCAGTGGCAATGATCAACATCCAGAGCTGATACACTTCGATCATGGTTTTGATGATCTGAAGGGCATTAACCCAATTCCTCCTCTATTGCAGGTCTTCCGACTCTTGTCGGGGTGAAGTATTCATCCCCTGCGGAGGATGGACGAAAACAAAAGCAAGTGCTAAAAATCAAGTCGTATGTCTCGGAGGAATATGCAGGCCTTGTGCAGAAAATTGCCTTACACTAAGATTGGTGGATGTTCCCTTTCTTTGGGATGTAGCTGTCATCTTTGTTTCTATGTTTGTAGGAGTTGTGAACTTCTTTGTTGAAATTTGAGGAATTGCGCAGTTCTGTATGATGTTCATTTTTTTTTCTACCAACGTAGACTAATTGGCGATTGTACGTGAACCGGTCGCAGCAGAGGCCTGCTGCGCAGTTGCGCAGTCTTTCTCGTTTTAGGGTATTTGATATGCGAAGATTTGTATGTATATACTCGTATAATTCACCCCACCTATCCCTGCCAATCTATTTATCCTTTAAAACTAATTGTTAATTTGGGTTTTGAAGCCAATGATCCTATTAGCGAGATCATGGGCCCAAGTTTTAATTTTTCACCCTCTGCGACTTGAAGGATTCAGTAGCTGTGTTTGTGCGGATTTGTGCCAAGTACTCAATTGGTAATACATGAATAGGTAGGAAAGTTGATGCCAATGCATAGCAACAGTGATTTAAGAGTTTTTTTAAACAGTAATGGTCAATGGATTTATGTAGTGTTGTCAATGGGTACACAAAATCCGAATGTCCGGCTCAGCTCGACCGCGAGGTGGATTTGGATATTAAAATTGAGCTAATTTTACTGTTGGGTCAGAGGAGTTTTGCGGCCGAAAGCTCAACAAAATTCGATAAACATAGGATATAAATAATATTAATTGGGTTAATATGATGCACATAGTAAGACGTATGTACTCTTGAAAGTATAGGATAGAGATTCAAATAAGGAATATTTAAATACTAACTTATACTGGATATGACTTATTCTATAGATAATTACATTTCATATAAGTAGTCTAAAAACCTGTGCCTGAATTTTGGAGACATTCACTAAACTCGAAATCACATCTGACTCAATTGACATTTCTAATTTAGCGGGAACTTTGGGTCCCTTTGGTTGCATATAAAATATTTTTATAAGATTTTTTTTTCAAGGAATAATTTTTACAGAAAAATAAAAATATAATTATCTATTTAGTTCCCACATTAATATTTTTTTCTGAAAAGATTTCTTGATGTTTGTTTTTCAGTAAAATATTTTTCAAAAAATATTTTCACATTTATTTGTCTGTAAGACATAATTATCCATTTTGTTATGATATATGTATTTTTGTAATGACCGAATAACTAAAGATTTTTCGTGGACTCCATGAGCAACTTCTTAGAAGTTGGGAGAAAGAAGGAATGATGACTCGATATAATTTGGAACAACTTCTGGGAAGATATGACTAAGATCCACAATCATAATATGGAGACTATATTCTTTTAACATAATGCAAGACGGAGAGAAGTGGGTACTAGAAAGTTTAGTACTACATAACTTTCTTCATTTGGCCATATCAACCACACCAAAAGTGTGAATTATATAATACTCTAAATAACTTCTTGAACAATATAAAAATACTTGCGCACATTAATGAGAATAAATTGAGCAAAGTCATTATCAAAAGTTGCAAGTTACAGAACATGCAATTATTTTTTGTTTGAAGGCACCACATTGTAATTGTACCTGGTAGAAAGTCTTCTAAACTAAGTAAAACAAAACTACATAAAAATAATAGCCTATGTTTTATAAAATCCACATATACGAAAAATGTGCCACCATTGAACATTTTAATATGTAACCCTCATAACAAGGACAAAAATAAGATTTGAATTCACAACTTTTTTCGTAGATCACTTCAAAAGAACTGCCTTAGGTGTGTTTCATACTCATCGTCATAAAATCTGCAAATAAGATGAAAACACATATACATGAGTCAAGTGTCAAATTTACTTTTAATAGAACATAAAAAAGAAAGATATTAGTGCAGAAGGTGAAACGACGAAAAAAATGTCAATTTTAGTCCCGTAAACAATATATTGACTTACAGAATGTAAATAATTCTGTTAGCATAGAAATAACATGCAAAAATAAATTTAGAATTAAACATGAAACTTCAAATAGAGAACATGAAACTCAAACTAGAACTCTTAATCTTTCACTTAAAGATATCAAGTATCTCTAAACTAGATGGATAGCACTCTTAACACTGTCATGTGAAACTAGATGACATGCACTTTCTTCCTTTTTTTCAAAGGAAAAAAATTGTTATACACTTTTCCAGAGATTCTCATCCTTCAAATTTGTTAACGCACATCGTTCTTGTATCTCCAACCGCCACCCCCACAGGGCTCTTGTGAATATTATCCATTTTCTTAACAGATATACCCATGCCTGCTTTTTTTTCCTATTTTTCTATCGCTGAAGATTCTCATCAAAAGCACAGACCGGTTAATAGTTCAAATCAGGCAGATGCAAACACTATGCACATTTTTCATGTATGATTAAAAAAATTTATTTACTGGGTGTGTTGCCTCTGCACACTGAACTGAAGCAAAGTTTGAGAATCAAGGAACACCCCTCCCCCTCAAAACACATACAGCACAAACAAGAAAGTCGAACTCGGAAGTAGTAAAAGTGATGAACATTATTAATATAACAACAGATGCAAGGGTATTCAAAAAGGGAACAAAAATCCTGGAAAGATTACTCTCCTAAATTTGTAGTAGGGGCCTAGGGGGAGGGAATGGACCACTTCTTAGCAATGTAAACGAGCTCCGTTCACTAGGTTTATTTGGGTACTTACGGTGCTGTCATGTGTCAGACAGTAAAGTGGAAACTTTGTGAACTCCTACATCCAGTGAATTCCCTTTAGTTAATAAATTGTAGTACCATATGCATTCAAGTGGGGAAAAAGTAAAAGAATGTTTTACACGCCAAACATTTCTAAGCAATAACAAAGAAGAACTGCGGTGGCAGAGGAAGGTTTTTCAGGTGAGAAGGGCATCATATCACACAATCCTAGAGAAGACATACAATTAATCACTTTAAAATTGAAATGATTCCAGCTTTTAATCATAAAGCAACAGCCATAACTATATTTCACCTTCTAAAAATGCATAACCATGTTTTAATCATCAATAGGAAAATATTTTAGCATCTTGTTCATGTTGAATATGCATCATTGAGATGGAAATTTTGTGCCCAAAACCTTGATTTTCCATCGAAGCTCCTTATTGTCATTGACCCTGATAGTGATTCAGAAAGATTT
Source organism: Colocasia esculenta (assembly GCA_014218235.1). NCBI lineage: Eukaryota > Viridiplantae > Streptophyta > Magnoliopsida > Alismatales > Araceae > Colocasia > Colocasia esculenta. The sequence goes on from JACBKR010002302.1 coordinate 25,289, forward strand.
GTAGGTCACAAGGATGTGGCTAAAGGCATCAATATTCATGTAAATTTGAATGTGGCAACTGGTAGATTTTGTCCATCTATATTATGTGATTACCATAGGTAAATATGTACACTAAGATCAAACAGAATAAAGACAACAAAGACCTGCCATGCAACTTGTGACATGACTGTGATGATTCCAAGAAGCTGGATGAGGGAAAAAACAAATGAAGCAATTGGGAAGCAGTCCATGTGTCTACTTCGCTCTGATCAGTTGATGACTGAAGAACCAAGAAACATTGCCACATAACCATCTGACACCCATCATGCACACTTCACCATAATCACAAATCAATAAGGAAAGAGGAGAGTAATCACTCTGTTCAGGATACGACTGCTCAGGGTAGAATAAAAAATGACATGACACCAGCTAAACGTACAAATCTTGGAACTAGATGATGATGATGGTGATGTACTACTTTCATATAGTTTAATTAGATCTTGTTTTCTGAAAACAATTATGCAAATGGACATGTTGCATGATGTCCTTGCTATTTGTAAAGATGCCTTTCTCTGGTCCTTGCTATTTGTTTCCACCTATCCAACTTGGCCCGGGACCCTACTAATTTTTTAAGGATATCACTTCAATCCCCCACCTGCTTTCTATGTTTGCATGGATCAGTGCTTTTAAGTATCTTCCTAAGAGAGTGCTCTACTCCCCTTGATTAAGACCACAACAGCACTGCGCTGTGAAAAAGGTACCAGAGATAGGCCTAAAAATAACTAAAAACATGTAACGTCCGTATCCCAGTAATAGTAAATATTTAATGCATGGGATAGACGCATCCTACTTTCCCTCACCCCTTCATACAAACTTTCATCATGATGACACGAGGAAAATACAAAATACAAGAGTTATGGGCATACATTTGAATGATAAAAGAAATCAGTACACTATGAAGCAGAAAAGATATAAAGTGGCACTAAATTAATAGGCAAAGTGAAAATGCATTATGCTGAAGAACAAAGGGTGAAAACTCTTTTAGGGAAAAAAAAGGTAACACAGACAATGGGAATCAAACAATAATCTAAAATTTGAGCCCCCCCCCCCCCAAAAAAAAAACCCTTTAGCCCATACCAATATATACAACAGATGATCAAACTTTCCCCAACTGTGGCATGGATTAGATAATAGCAATGATACATCGTCTGTGAACTTGAGAAGATGCAACATTTGTGCCTCATCTCAGAAAATCTTTACATTAGAAACCTTTTTCCCCATAGCTAAGGCCTTTCAGGAGTAGATTGATCAACCAATAGACAAAAGGAAAAAAAAAGTGTTCTCCAACTCATCAAATAACAGGAAAAATCAAAGAAAATAGAAGATTATCTAGAACTGCAGAAACATAAGATTTTGACTCCTAAAAATAACTAAAAAACATAAGATTGGGATTTACAATAAAAATGAATAAATTCTATAACTACTAACCGAACTAAGATAAGTTTGCGTTAATTAGAGATTGAGATTTCGACCCCTAAAAATAACTAAAAAACAAAAGATTGGGATTTACAATAAAAAAATGAATAAATTCTACAACTCCTAACCGAACTCAAATTTTTGTGAGGCTTGTTTTCCATTTTATTTTCATGGGTTATATACCCAGATATTTTTATCTGTTAATAGATAATGTGGAAAGAGAAAATATACAATAAAAACTTCGAAATTCCACAAACCATAACCTCCTCCCTTTTCCTGTTCAACTTTAGAGGGTACAAATACAAATGGAGATTTCCTCCTCCCTTTCAAGACAGGTGTTTTTCTAAAACAGAAAAAAAGACTTTCTACTCTTGATGAAAGCTTATCTATTCAAACAGAGAGTTCCCTGGTCTGCAAGACAACACATTAAATTCTCCCTCCTATCATTGTTTTGTAAATGGGTTTGGACCAGATACCAACCCACTGCCCCCCACACAAACACTGGCAACATAACTGCACTCATCCTAACTTGTTAGGCACAAGTCATCAGCCTCTCAGTTTGAGTCCAAAATGTAAGCAGACAACTCTGCTGAATTTTCTCTTTTGAACAACATTATCATCAACTTAGAGATTTTGTCTTCTCAACCCTCAGATCAACTGGGTCAGATTTAAAATGTTCTCCCGAGGTTTGACATGTCCTTGGAGCAGCAGCAGCAACATAGAAGATAGAAGAGGCGTATAAAAAGAGGGTACGGACGACCAATAGAGAAAGGCAAGAAAACCCTAACAAATCAAAACTAGGAGAAACGAAAAAGCACAGATCATCAAGAGATGAGCAGGTACTCGGCAGAGATCATAACCTCTGGTGATCCATGCAAGCGAGGCGAAGGAAGCTGAACTAGGGTTTTACGATAGGAAGAAGAGTACCACGCGAAGGAAACGCCCTCCCTGCGACGCTCGCAAAAACCTTACCCGACAGATTCGGACAAGGAGGAAGAGGGCCAATCTCCTGTTGTGCCAGAGCGCCGATCTCCTCGCAGGGGGTCTTCGTGCTCGGCCTCCGAGATGGCAACGAGGCTCGCGGAAAGCAAAAAGGGGATGGCGTCAAGGTTCAGGGCGAGAAGGGATAGGGATGGCGACGTCGACGGTGATGTGCGACAGAAAGGGGACGACGTCGAGGAGGCTCACACGAGCTCGCAGCGAGAGGGATAGGGGTGGCTCGTGACGAGGGCGATGGGAGAAATGGAGTCACGAGGAAAACGGCGTCTGGGGTTTTAAGTCGGATGCTAAAATTCAAAATTTCCAGGAAAAATAATTTCTGGATCAACTTTTCAATAAAACCAAACGATCAATTTTATAAAAAAAAATGGAAAAACTTTTTCTGTGGGGGTTTTTACATGGAACCAAACATACCCTTAATGCATAGTAGGGTGACAATCCATAGGGTTTGCCCTACATCGGCACTCGTTGCCAGGCTATCCAGGATGGCAAACAACTAATGGCTCCCAAATTGGAGCAAATCTGCAGTAACAGACTTACCATCTCGTTTGCGTAACATATGGGATAAGGAAAGAGGAAAAGTTGCCATTTAGCTAGATTTACACTATTTAGTGTACTTCTTGGTGAAGGGCCCAGGCAGACAAACAGAGTTTTGCAATGAATGCCATTTTCCGCGAGCTATACCATGTGCCCAAAGTCCTTGCACGATTTGCTGCTATAAATGCCATTTTCCCGAAAGTGCTGCTTTCCCCTACCACGTTCACAAAGGCGATCACTGTTAAGTACAACTAAGCTTTCTGCACTTCTGAAAGTGCAGAAATGCCACGTCAACTTGCACTTTTTCCCTCCCAATCGTCCACGTCAAGCTGGCCCATAGACCGTGCCACGTCACCTTCGCCCCCACCACGCCAGCGCGTCCTCGCCACCCCCCTCCGCCGTAGTGACGTGACCGAGAAATCATGATGGAACGGTCAAATCCACTTCAAACCCTTGCTTCCCAAATTACCCTCTCACCTCTTTCCCGCGTTCGCCCCCCTCACCTCCTCCTTCCTCTGCAGAACATGGGCGGGAAGAACACCAGTGCGAACATCCAAAGCATGTCTAAAACCTGTGCGCACATCCACGGAGGAGAGGAAGCATGTCTAAGAATCTGCCGTGAGTTAGTGCAGATTCTTTGTTTACGGAGAAAAGCATGTTGAAATGGCAGGCTTTGAAGGTAGAAGGTCCAACGAAATGGAGGCATCCAACAAGTCAGAGGTGTCACGCAGGGCCTCAAATTGCATGATCCCGCCAATATATCTCCTATGGTTTATGGAGCCCAACTATGGATGTATGGCCAACCGATGGTGTGACCGTCATCTCCATTCATGCCGTCTAATTTCTCCGGACAATCTTTGATCACTGAAGCATGTATGCCTAGACATACAATGGCTCCTCCACTCGAGCCTTTATTTCTTTCCTCCCATGCACCATCAATGGAATCAAAAGGAGAGACAGCAGCTGTGATGGTGAGCAGAGGAAGGCAGCTGTGATGGTGAGCAAAGCAAGGGTAGCTGCAATGTTGAGCACAGGAAGGAAAATTGCGATGGTGAGCAGAGGAAGTGTGTGCATGTATTCCATGTTGAAGAAGATACGTCTGGTTAGTAAAAAATATTTTGAAAAATTATTTTTCTATCTGCATTTTGGAATGTTTTCCTGAACGAGTTTGGAAATATGTCCATTTTTCTGAAGAACTCTATCTACATTTTGTTCACAAGTCCCAATAAAAAGCCCTGTCAAAATATTGAACGAAAACGACGATAACTGTTCTACAGACAAGGAAGTTGCTTATAAGTCCAAAAATTCAACTTTGGTTTGTATATTGACCAAAATATTGGAGCCTAAATTTATATTTGGTGTCTAACGTGTGGAATAATATTTTGAGCCTAAACATATTTTAATTCATTTTTTCAAAAGTTTTGGAGCCTAACATACTTAATTGGCGCTTATCTGTGACTTCTGAAGCTGAAGTCCAATATTTTGGAGCCTAAACTATATACTTAATTTACACATAAAAAATTTGGAGTCTAATTCCTTCATGGTGTAGGATAATTAGGGGGTTCTAAAGACTTAATTGTGTATAATGACCACAATGAACATTTAAATTTATTTGTTTGTTGCCTCAGCACAATATTTTGGAGCCTACTTTAGATATTTGGCGTGTAACTATGCATTTTGGAGTTAATCCAACATTTTGAAGCCTAAACTGTATACTTAATTTACATCTTCTAAGATATTTTTCTTCTAATTCCTTCATGTTGTTGGATAATTATGGGTTCTAAAAACTTCACTATATATATGATTAATAAGAAATAATTCTAAGGACTTTCATAAGAAAGACTGATTTTTTGGAGAATAAATTACAAACTTAATTCACATCTCCTGAAAGTATTTAGTGCTATCTGGGCTTTTTTTTTTTGATTTTAAACTTTTGAAGACTAACATGTATATGTGGTCATCATAGGTAATGTGCAACTCGAATGTGAGAATGATGTGGTGAAGACTCCAACCAAGGAGAAACAAAAGATCTCAGAAGCCGAACTTATAGCAAAACCTGTGACGGAATGGAGTTTGAATGTATTGATGATGTGAGAAAGTTCTACAATAATTATGCGAAGAAAGAAAGATTTGGTATAGCAAGCCGGGATAGCAAAATTGTGAATGGTGTGTGCATGTTCAAAAATTCACATGTCATAGAAGTGGTGAAAGTAGGCAAGATCCAAATGCGAAATTACATCGTGACACAGCTAAAATTAGATGTCCAACAATTTGAGGGTGAGAAGAGATAGATGTACCATGAAATACATTTTGTATGATGTACGACTTAAGCATAACCACTGCCTAAATCCATTATCGGCGGTGTACTTGCGATCCCATCGACAGATCTGCACTCCAGAGAAGGCCGAAATGGTAAACATGCGAAGTGCCGGGATTTCAACGTCAAAGATTGTATCCTGCATGGCAAAAGAGAAAATGTGGGATTAAGCAACTAGATTTTATGGAGAAGGATTGTAAGAACTTTCTTGAACGTGAAAGACAAACCCAATTGAAAGAAGGTGATGCGAAGACAATGCTGACACATTTTAAGGCAATGCAAGCTACCAACCCCACCTTCTACTACACAGTGGAGGTAAATGATAATGGTACTTTGAGAAATGTCTTTTGGATAGACAGTAGGTCAAAGAGAGCATGTTTGTATTTCTCCGATGTCATATGCTTCGACACAACATACTTAACAAATAGATATCAAATGCCCTTTGCTCCATTTGTGGGAGTCAATCATCATGGTCAATCCATTCTTCTCAGTTGTGCCTTACTAAGCAAGTAAATGATTCAAAGCTTTATATGGGTGTTTAATTGTTGGATAAAGCTAATGGTGGTGTGCATCCAAATGCAATCATTACTGACCAAGACAAAGCCATGGAAGTAGCTATTGCTCAAGTCTTTCCTAATGCCAGACATCTATTTTGCTTATGCCATATATTGAAAAAGATACCAAAAAAAATTTGTCACATATGTAATGCTCATCCGAACTTTATGTCTAATTTTGATGAATGCATCTATGACTCGATATCGCCCCTTCAGTTCAATGAAAGGTGGGAGAAGATGATGGGCAATTATGTATCAGTTAGAGAAAATGAGTGGCTAAAAGGATTATATGATTGTCGAGCTAAGTGGGCTCCGGTCTTCTTAAAAGAACATTTTTTTGCTAGTTAAGCACTTCATATTCTTTTTGGCAAGTTTTTTCCTTATTGCTTACTAGTTGCCCATATATTAACTTCATATTACTCTTGTACTGTGCAGGGATGTCAACTAGTCAAAAGAGTGAGAGTATTAATCACTTTTTTTATAGTTTCGTAACGACAAAAACAATTTATCTGAATTTGTATCAAAATACGCAGTTGCAATTGAGCGGCGATTTGATGCTGAGAACCAAGCTGATGTTAACATAAGAGACAAAAGCATACTTGAAAACAAGCTCCCCCTATAAGAAGCAAGCTGCTGGCATCTACACAACAATATTCCAAAAGTTTCAACAAGAATTAATTGATGTTGTTGCATGTCATCCCATCAAGGTTGATCTACAAGGAACACATTGGTAGTGACAATCAGGTCCTATAAAAAGGTAAATATAAAAGACATATTGAAGTAATTCGTGAGAGAGTACGATGTGGTGTATAGAAAAGAAGAAAAGAGGTGGAATGTGTTGCCGAAGTTTTACATTTAAAGGCTACTTATGTAGCATGTTATATTGGCATTTCAATTCTCTGGCGTCACAGAGATCCCAGAAAAATTTCTTAAGACGTTGGCGAAAGGATATGCGATATCGGCGTGTAAGTAATGAGAGTGGACCTGATAATGAATCTCGTAGTTCAACATTTTCAAGGTACTCTACTCTAATTATAGATTCATGCGTTCAGAGGAAGCATATGACGTTGCTTTGGGGGAAATGTCTAGCCTTATGGAAAAGTGAGAGACACCATGTTGCATAAGAAAAGACCAACATCGAAGTCACTCTAGAGTCAACAGTAGTCCATGATCCCCCGAGAGTTGTGACAAAGGGGAGGAGATGTAAGAAAGAATTAAATCAACCATTGAGAAGATAAGGAAGAGGAGCAAAGCACAAAGATTGGTTGTGGTAGACAAGTGGAACACCCAGTAGATGAACAATATCACCTACTGCATGAAGGCCAGCTTTTAATGAAGTTAGAGAAACTTATGTCCCAGATTTTTCTTTTTTTGCAACACAGTGAACACAGTGAGCTCCAAATGTTGGCTTCATCTTACATGTATATTTTGGAGTGTGAATATAGTAGAAGTGTTTATAAAAGTGACGAGTGTGAATGTCAATGAGCTTTTAAATGAATGCAACTGTGAATAGAAACTGGCAGGGTTGGGAGCACAACTTCTGCACATACATGACATATAATTACCCTTTCAAGAAGAAGAAAAAATTTGTTCTCATGGCCCTTCCTTTGGGACAATAGTTGTGTCTTGGCAATTTTGGGTTCCAACAATATCACTAGTTTTTGGACATATTGTTCAGTAAAAAAAATGAAATAACATAAAAACATTGGGGTTTTCAAAAGCTAGCAGGTTTTCGGAGCCAACTTCTGCACATTTTGAAGTCCAACATATTATTTTGAAGTCCAACGAGCTGTTTTGACGCCAATTTAGAGTATTTTGGAGTCCAACTTCTGCAAATACATCACATATAACTGGAATTTCAGGATTTTTTTTTTGTTATGATGACCCTTCCTTTGGGACATGTAGTTGTCTCTTGGCAACTTTTTGGCTCCAAGAATGTCACTGGTATTTTTGAACAACTTGTTTATTAAAAACAAATCATGAAATAACAAAAACTAAACACGTTTCCCAAAATTGGGTAGTTTGGAGCTAAACTGTTGTACATTTTGGAGTCCAACAAGCTATTTTGAAGTCCATCTCTATTGTTTTGACTCCAAACCTGAGTATTTTGGAGCCCAACTTCTACACATATATCACCATTGGATTTTCATTTTTTTTTTTTGTTATGATGACCCTTCCTTTGGGACATGTAGTTGTCTCTTGGCAACTTTTTGGTTCCAAGAGTCTCACCGGTGGTTTTGAACAATTTGTTTATTAAAAACAAATCATGAAATAACAAAAGTCAAAGACGTTTCCCAAAACTGGGTAGCTTGGAGCCCAACTGCTGCATATTTTGGAGTCCAACAAGTTGTTTTGAAGTCCATCTCAATTGTTTTGTCTCCAAACCTGAGTATTTTGGAGCCCAAGTTTTGCACATACATCACCTATGTATTTTAAGTTTTTTTGTTTTGTTATGATGACCCTTCTTTTGGCACATTTTTTTTTTTGATAACGAGGAAACCCCGCCCCGTGTGGCTTGGTGGGCTCAGGGATTGGTGTTCGTGGGCCCCAGGGTTAGAACCTGGCAGCCCCTAATTTTCGTGTACCCGTATTGCCCTCACCCCACTTGACCGAAAAAACCTCGGGCCTACACCCCCGAGGATTGAGTGTAAACCAGGTAAGCCCCCCCAACCTGAGTATTTTGGAGCCCAAGTTTTGCACATACATCACCTATGTATTTTCAGTTTTTTTTTTTTATTATGATGACCCTTCTTTTGGGACTTTTTTTTTTTGATAACGAGGAAACCCCGCCCCGTGTGGCTGGTGGGCTCAGGGATTGGTGTTCGTGGGCCCCAGGGTTAGAACCTGGCAGCCCCTAATTCCGTGTACCCGTATTGCCATCACCCCACTTGACCGGAAAAACCTCGGGCCTACACCCCTCGAGGATTGAGTGTAAACCAGGTAAGCCCCCCCCCCCCCCCCCCCCCCGAGTTCTTTTGGGACATTTAGTTGTCTCTTGGCAACTTTTGGTTCCAGGAGTGTCACTGGTATTTTTGAACAACTTGTTTATTAAAATCAAATCATGAAATAATAAAAGCCAAAAACGTTTCCCAAAACTGGGTAGTTTGGAGCCCAACTGCTGCACATTTTGGAGTCCAACAAGCTGTTTTGAAGTCCATCTTAATTGTTGTCTCTAAACCTGAGTAATTTGGAGCCCAAATTCTACACATACATCACCTGTGTATTTTCAGTTTTTTTTTTTTTTTTGGTTATGATGACCCTTCCTTTGGGATATTTAGTTGTCTCTTGGCAACTTTTGGTTCCAAAAGTGTCACTGGTATTTTTGAACAACTTGTTTATTA